>SEYY01021171.1:0-42500 GCA_009176605.1 Armadillidium nasatum
ACCACAGATCCCTCTTAAAGAAATAACCAGATATGAAGTTTTTCATTTATGGACATCAGCCTTTAATAATAGGAATATCTGAAACTTGGTTCAAGCCTCTTATTTAACCTTGGTTTAAAGATTATTATTTATAAAGATAGAGGAGTAAATAAGGGTGGCTTGCTTATATGGATTCATCACTCAATCAGTTTCAGGGCTGTTGATTTGGAATCTATTACAAATTAGAAATTGAAGTTTGCTTATCTAGGGGGTTGATCTATTTCTTCCTTTGTTATAACCTATATACAGGTATCACTAAAACTGAATTTGCCCATGTTATTGAATTACGTCCTCTTCTGCTCTTTGTTATTTACATGATTGCTATCATCATTATTGAAAACCTGGAATTACAAAGTTGGTTATAAATAAAATGAGGGTTGCCTTATATACATTCATTACTGTTAATTACAAGAAGTCTCAATTTATTCATACCTCTTGGTATGTTTACAAGGATAAATCCTTAGGTTGCCAATTTGTTTACCTTGGATTTAGTGATTGGGATTTCCATTTTTTATGATCTCCTCTTGCAATCTGGGGCATATTTGGGAATGGTCACTTTCCTATGATCTTGACATTCCCGCAAAGGCAACCATTTGATTGCTTCTTAACAAGGCTGAAATGGATGTTTTATGGGGATTATACTATATGGAGAGAATTTTTCAGTCAGTTTTTGAGGCATTGAAAATAACCATATTTTCTCTATCTCAATTTGAAAAATCAAGAAAGATTGAAGGCTAGTTGTTCCAAGGCTACCCTCCTTGTGTTAATTAACTGCTATTAAAAGGAATAATAAAGGGTGGGGGTGTCATCGGCATAGGAGTGGATAGGTGAAGTAATAGAAAGGTCATTAATGAAAAGTAGAAAAAGAGTTGGGGATAGGGTAGATCCCTGAGCAGCATTACTACATCACTAGTAATAGGTTTAAAAGAAGAATGGTAGACATCTACAACAGCTGTTATAGAATGACCAGAAAGGGAAACAGAGGTCATATAGAGAAAAAAGAGAGAAGTTTTAGAATCAAAGCCTTGTGTCAGACTTTATCAAAGACTTTTGATTTGTGCAGCGCTACAGAAGAAGAATCACACAAACACTGAAGAGTGGAAGAACAAAAGTCAGAGAGAAGGAAAAGATTACCATTAGATTATGAAAACCATACTGGTAATCAGAGGTAAGATTAGAAGAATTGAGATATAGCATAGGAGTGGATTGGTGAAGAAGTAATAAAGAGGTCATTAATATGAAGTAGAAAAAGTCTTGAGAATAGGACAGATCATTGAGGAATACCACTATTAATAGATTTAAAGGATGAATGGTAGCTGTCTGCAGCAGCTGTTATAGAATGATTAGAAAGGAAATCAGATAGATGGATAGGTTTTGAAATCAAAGCTTTTTTACCAGACTATTGAAAGCTTTTGATTTGTCCAGTATGACAGCAAAAGATTTACCAAAATGTGAATGGACCAAGAGTCAGAGAGAATGGAAAGATCACCAGTAGAGCATTTTTTATAAAAAATATACTTTTGATCAGAGATAAGATTAGAAGAATTGAGATATTTCCAAATCTTCGTGTTTTAGAAAGAAAGGAGGTTAAAGAAATGGGGTAGTAATTGAAGAGTTGAAAGTGGTCTCCTCTTTAAGGTACAGGTTAAATGAGCTCACATTGCCAGCAAGAATAGAAGGTTGAAGTAGAAAGATGAAATAGTTTACCAAGGCAGGGTGTAAGCTGAGAAAAGTTTTGAGAACCAAATGAGAGATACCATCAGAACCATACACCCTCTTAGTATTAAGTTTAGATAGAGGAGAAATGATGTCTTTAGAAGAAATTACAATTTTACCATAAATGAGTTAGAGGGGGTTGAAGGAGTAAGAATAACTGTAGAATCATTTAAGGTTGAATTAGAGGGAAAAGTTGGAGTGAAGAGTGAAGAGTTCAGCTATAGCAGAAGGCAAAATGGCAGTTGGCCCATCAGAAGAAACTAGAGGAGAGAAAAAGGAAGAATCAAAGTTAGAGTTGACAGGTGAAATTGTAATATATATATATATATATATATATATATATATATATATATATATATATATATATATATATATATATATATATATATATATATATATATATATATATATATATATATATATATAATAATAATAATAATAATAATAATAATAATAATAATAATATAGTGAAATAAGAGATTGAAAAGGCAACAGATTATAAAATGTTTAAAATAGGTTAACATTGCAAATTATCAGCTTAATGCCTTACATTTGTGTATAAATTTCATGAAAATGAATGAATAATATATTTCAGTGCAAATTTTGACTTTTGTACAATTTTTTGCAAATATGTGAAAGGTGTTTTTAGTTAAAATAGTACTTTTGCACTCTATGAATTTTTAATACACTTGGATTTATTTCATCATTATTGAATCAAGCTCAAAAACAATTTGGGTAAAGTTAAGCCATAATTAGAAGCTTAATAACATAATACAAAAACTTGTATACATTTATAAGCTATATGGTCCTATCAATACTGGTCAAATCAAATTGAAATAATAATTACCTTTTTATTTTAATTTTTATAAATAACTTGTCTTAGATGTTTATATTTACATTATGTACTTACTGTATACCAAAACATATTGATTATTTAAGCTTATGTTACAAGTGTTTTCATATTGCTTAATTTTTCTTTTCATGGTAGTGTGTATTTTTTAGTGTTCCTTCTTTTTTATCATTTTTTTCGATCATTTATAGAATAGAAAACCAAGGATTTTTATTTGTTTTTATTTAATTTTGTACATTAGGTATCAAACAAAATAAAATCCTTCTTTTTGGCTGTTGTGTAAATCTTAGCCTCCTTTGAATTAGGAAATTTTTTCAGGCAAATGTAGACTATATTACTTGTAATTAAATTTTTTCATAAAATATTTTCAGAATGATTTTAAAAAAACCTAGTGAAAATAATTTATATGATAGCTTGTTATCATCACCATCAGAAAATGATACAAGCCAACAGCTAGAAAGATCTGTTACTGAGTCCTATGTGAATCATTCTGAAAAATATTTACTTGGTAATTCAAAAAATTCAAGCAGGCAGTATTATGAAATGTATTCAGCAAGACTTGGAATTATGAGATCAGCTGTTGAAGAAAAGATAAAGCTAAGATGGGGTACGTTATTTTTCTGATTTTGAAAAAAAAAAAAAAAAATGCATTTAAAGAAAATATATTTTAAAACCATGATAATAAAGAACTTTGAATTAGGTAAGATTTTTGCCCTCCTACTTAGGATATATATTATATATATATATATATATATATATATATATATATATATATATATATATATATATATATATATATATATATATATATATATATATATATATATATATGAACCCAGTAACCATAAAAAGGGTTACAAAATAGAAGTTGCTATAATACTTTAAAAAATTATTATATCCAGACATTGATATTTGGTTGTCAATATTTAACCTTCATACTGTAAGCTTGGACACTGTTTTTGTCAGTTAAATATTAAGTTACAATGTAGTGGGGGAAATAAAACCCTGTTATAGTGTTAGGAAAGTGACACTTAATATAGTATCATTTTCAAAATTACAACTACCAAGTATTAAATGTATGTGTATCATGCCATAAATGGTGATGTGGATGGTTGCCATAAATCTTGTTGGCTGCATTCTGTTCAGACACCACAGACTGTCAAAACTGTAAAGGCACAAATTGATCAAAATCTTGTAAACAAAATATATGAAATACAGATTCTGTATCATGCAACATCAGAGAGGATTTAAGGGCTCGCAAAATACACATCAGACATTTTCTCATGGATGCCATAAAGAAAGGTAGGAGAGAAGAAGTAAAAATACCTGTTGGCTGAGTAAATGCATGATCATCACCAAAAACTTCTATGTACAGATGAAAAAATCTCTACTGCAGAAAAGTTTTAAACAAAATGATAAGGTGTATACTATTTCATCTAAGGAAGCAGCAGAACTCATACCACAAGTCCAAAGCAATCATCATCCAGGTTCTGTGATGATTTGGTGAGGAGTGAGTTACAATGAGGTAACAGACATTGATTTTTGTGAAAAAAGTTTTAAAACCTTGTCAGCTATCTGTTCTTGAAATGTAGTAAAATCACTAGGTCATATCCTCTTTCAAAATGAACCATGGACCTTTGAACTGGATTCAGCACCAGCATATAAGGCATGGTGTACTCAGTTATAGCTTCAGGGACAATGTTTTCCATCATTTTACACATTCGACTACTGGCTGTCTGATAACCCTGTAATGTAGCTTGTGAATTTTCCCAATGAAAGCCTTGGGCAACATCTTTGACAACAAATGAGTAATTTTCAGCAAAATCCATCAAAACAGCCAATTCAGTTTCTTTGAGGCCTGCTTTCAGTGACTTCACATACTGACTTTGATGTTTCAAAAGAAAATGGTGACCTAACACTTCCAAATTTTGCTTGCAACTTTTTCAATGAAGTTGTCAATTGTTAGTACACTTGCTTCCAATGTTTCACAGTCATTGTGAACCCTCTGTTTGAATTGTATCGATTCATGTGAATCCCAATCATTAAATATTGTAAAATACAGTTTTGATGATGACGTCTATGTTGTAACATATACTCCTTGGCATTCAAATTGTGAACTGTTTTCTCCATAAGCAATTTGTAGTCCTCTATGATATTAGTGCCTTGAAACATGAGCTTCACATTCTGACATATGATGCACATTCAAATGGAATGTGTACCAACAGTTACACAAAACTTTGATCACAGGTCACAGAATTTGAAAAAATCAATTTCAGATCCATATTTGTTACAGTATGCTACATGGATCTCTTTCAAATTACACAACAGCAACTGCATCTGTTTTTGTTTCTTGACACCTTGTGGTGAACTGAAATACAATCTCTTTTGCCAGGACACATCCTGCTGAATTCATCATCATCATAGAAATCTCAAACTCTATCAGCAACTTCTTTTGGCAGTGGTTTACCAACCTTTGCATCATGTACTGTACCAATGTCTTTTACTTTCCTCACTTTTTTGGGCTGTTCTAACCATGTGCTCTTAACTGCCAAACTTCATTGCAGTTTCATTCATTTGACCGATACTTTTTGAACTTTTAACCATGGGCTCTAAAACACCAAACTTCATTTATGTTTCATTCATTGACCAACTCATTGGGACCATAGTCAATAATTGAACTATTGTTAAACTAGCAGAAACTTTAATTTTAATTTTCATTTCTTCAATGAGGTCAATGTAATCTGTACATAATTTGCATTCTTCAGGTTGACTGGAAGAATTATTGAACTGCCACTCCAGTGGTAGATGTCATCTTTCCTGCTATTACCTTCTGCACATATTCAAAATTTTTTTTTTTTTTTTTTTTACATGTACCCAGCTTCATCTTTACTGCTTACCCTTCAAATTTTTAATGGAATGTGCCGAAAGCGGTCAATTTCCATGTTGAAATCATCTGAAAATGAAAATGCTGCTGTGATTTCAATCATAGAAACATATTGGGCTTTACATATTATGCAAATTTCCTGACTCAGCTTTGAATTTCTATTTTGTAATTTAAATCATCGGACATCACAAGACTGACTTTTGACAATCCATTTTTAAAATGATTTTGCTCGTCAAACGGATTGCAACAAAATTTTTACTTCATTTTGTAGTTGTATTGTTAATTTGCTTGGTGATGCAAGCAGATTTGGTCATTTTCTGTAAGCTTAACTTCTTATCACTGAGTAATAAATAATTTTTTGGCAGCTGACAAACTGTGAACAGAATTTAGCTGAATTTTGATGGAATTCAATGAGCCTTGATAGTACTTTGACAACAATTTTTGTCCAACTGCACATTCGAGTATAGGAAGATTATTATCAACTGACTCATCAATATCCATTTTGTTTTAGTTATTATTACTATATAATTAATGTATACTTATATGTGAATCTGAAAAAGAAAAATAGATATTAATCATCAAAATAGGGTAATAACTAGTACTATTAGAAAAGAAATTAACTTGCTAAAATATTCTAACAACTGCAATAACAAACCCAAAAAAACAAAATGAAAATGACAGAATTGCATATTGATATATAGGCTGTTGTCATGGCAGTTTCCCAATTTTATCCCAAAGTATTTTTGTTGTTTTTACATATTCAGAGTACCCTATTTTTTACCTTTTTGAAAAATAAATTTTACTTTATGCTGTTGTCATGGCAGTTTTCCAATTTTATCCCAAAGAATTTTTGTTGTTTTTACATATTCAGAGTACCCTATTTTTTACCTTTTTGAAAAATAAATTTTACTTTATGCTTAGTTTGTAATCTAATGGAAAGAGATTAAGTGATTAAAGTTATACATTCAAAACAGTTAATATTGAGACGTAGGCCAATTTGAAATTTTAGAGCATAAATTTTTTTAGTCAACTTTGCTGCAATTTACCTACTCTGCATTAGGTCTCCAAAATTTTTATTACTTCCATTAAATAAAGCGCAAAAAGTTGTGTAAACTATGTAAGTTTAATGTGTGTTAATAACATAGCAACAGAGATCTGTCTCAAAGTTGCCAAAATCTCAGTCATACTGTACATGGACATGGTATGGGGTCATACAAATGGCTTTATCTTCCACGTTTTCCTCTAGTGAACCTAAAAACCTGACCAAAATTCGTTTTAGAAAATTGAGACTCTATACACAAACTTTCATCAAAATCTGTGATGGTTGTGCAGGGTCATTTCCTAAAACTAGATGCCAATGTGCTGTATCACACACCAATGCTTAGTTTTATGTGAATTTAAGAAATGTTGTTTTTAGATTAAGATAAATTTAATATAAAAGGTAATAAGTGAAGGATATGATATATAATTTTATTAAAAATTAAAATATTTATAAATACTATTTAAAATAAATTTCTTAAAAATTTTTGAATTGGCTCACTTTTCCTTATGTATATTTTCTTACCCATCAGTAAACTAGTTTATAAATTCCTAAATATATAAAATTACATAATGATCCAGCATATATCATCTTAAAGATAAAAAAAAAAGGTTGAAAAAATCGCTATTTAATTTGGTTCTAGTAGTTTTACTCTCTGAATAATATAAAAATATAATTTTACCACACTTTACTTATATATATATATATCATAGGTGATGTGAAAATAAATAGGCTTCATGAACTTCAAGAAGAAGAACCTTGTTTCATTATTGGTACACTTGTAAAGAGACAGGATTTAAAGCCTTCCATTCTAAAAGAATTATCAGAAGAGGTTAAATTTATACATACACAAATAATATATATATATATATATATATATATATATATATATATATATATATATATATATATATATATATATATATATATATAATATATATTAATAATTATATTATATAGGATATAATATATTATTTATTAATATATATATATATTATAAATATATATATATATATATATATATATATATATATATATATATATATATTATATATATATATATATATATACATCATTAATATATAATTTTATTTTAAAATATTATATCATATATATATATATATATTATATATATATATATATATATATATATATATATATATATATATATATATATATATATATATATATATATATATATATCATTTCAAGTCACTTCAACAACAAAAACCTGACCCCTTTCGATTTGTATAAAAGTGCTATACCGTTTATTGTCTCTAGCTCATACGGTTCAAAAATATGACTTTGAAATTGGTCAAAAAGTCAATTTTCAGAAGTATCCGAGGTCAAAATAAAATCTCGGCTTCTATGGCACTTAGATGCATCAAAGACATTTAAAAGATCTTGAATAGCGGTACAACATTTATTTAGATGATTTTGACCTCGGAGGTCAAATAAAAAATTTGACCTATTGGTGACCTTGACCTTGAAAAAAACCTCCTTTCGATTTTTCTCAAACTTTGCTGAATTATTGTTATATATGTATATTTATTTTTTTAATGAATTATTTTGTTTTGGCTTTTTAGAAAATATAAGCAATAAAAGTACAAATATCACATTTTTCACATTTTTGCGATTTTTATCTCATTCAATGTATATTCCAACATTTCCATTTCTTCTCTCTCATATATATATATATATATATATATATATATATATATATATATATATATATATATATATATATATATATATATATATATATATATATATATATATTAATTATATATATATATATATATATGATATATCACATAAATTATCTATAGTTCACAGTAAAAGATAGCCTCTTTATATACACAAAATAAAGAAAAAAAAAGAGTAATGTTTAAAACAACCAAAGATTTGAAATGGAAAACGTTTTACTGTGAAATTTATCACACTACTGACATATTTTCTTTTCCCAAATGAATATTAAATATTAAATTTTTATAAAAAAAAAAATATATGATAATCTCATAAACCATTAAGGTCTCTTGTCTATATTTTCTACCTGATAGGTATAAGATTATAACTCCAGATTAGCACTAGGCAATAAGGCCCTAGACCGGCACCTGTGAGAATTATAAATATTACCAGTGCCTCACCTAGTTTAAATATTTAAAAATAAATAATAATATATATAATAAAAACCAAAAATATATTACTCTTGAAAGAGTAATATGCTTCTTGAAAATAACAACCTGTTTGAATAAGAATAACTGTTTTTAATTATTGCCCGAAATTGGAACAATAGCTCATAAGACTTTTCATTAGCACAAGTGCACTCAATAAATAATAATAATAATAAAAATAAATTTAACATGAAGAATAACATTAACGTATCTAAACAAATAAACACGTTAACATCAATCTCCCTTCACGCTCTCCAGTCTAGGACATGGCACATGCACATTAATATTGTGGATCCCAAGCACAGTCAAAATCAAACAGCATAACAGCAAAGCAACAAGCAGGTAAGACTATATTCCTCAGAGAATACCCATGCAATCTGAAACGAGAAAAATATACTCGGCAGCAGCCAGCCCCTTACAATATATATATATTATATATATAAAATATATAATATATATTATATATATATATATATATATATATATATATATATATATATATATGAGAGAGAAAAAGAATTGGAAATGTTGAACTATACATTGAATGAGATAAAAATCGAAAAAAAGTGAAAAATGTGATATTTGTACTTATTAAATTGCTTATATTTTTCTAAACCAAGCCAAAACCAAAAATAATTCATTAAAAAAATTAAAATATACATATATAACAATAATTCAGCAAAGTTTTTAAAAAAATCGAAGAGGAGGTTTTTTTTCAAGGTCAAGGTCAAGGTCAAATAGGTCAAATTTTTTATTTGACCTCCGAGGTCAAAATCATCTAAATAAATGTTGTACCGCTATTCAAGATCTTTTAAATGGTCTTTACACGATGCTTCTAAGTGCCATAGAAGCCGAGATATTGTATTTTGACCTCGGACTACTCTCTGAAAATTGACATTTTTGACCAAAGTTTCAAAGGTCATATCTTCTGAACCGTATGAGCTAGAGACCTGCAATAAACGCCATTCATATTTTCTCAAAAGATCTGTTAGTGTGCCATTTTTCATAAAAATCGAAAGGGGTCACGGAAAAAATTGCCAAATTTTGGTTGAAGTGACTTGGAATGACCCCATATATATATATATATATATATATATATATATATATATATATATATATATATATATATATATATATATATATATATATATATATATATATATATATATATATAATATATGATTGCTTTACTATTGAATTATGACTTAAATTATAAAAAGTATCAGATTTTGAGATTGTTTTTAATATTGAATTATGACTTAAGTTATAAAAAGGGACCTTCGTTCTTTCATGTTGATGAAAAAATATTTAGATCGGAAAGGTTTGTCCACCTGTCTTTACTTAGAAGTTAAAAAATGAAAATAATAATTTTTAATGATAGAAAGAAATGCATATAAAACTTTTTTGAGCATTTTTTATTTATTTAATAAATGATATATATATATATATATATATATATATATATAATATATATATATATATATATATATTATATATATATATATATATATATATATATATATATATTATATATATATATATATATAGCGTCCTTTATGATTTTTACGCTTTGAAAATAACGTCTCATCTATTTGAAAAGTGAAATCATGTCCTCCAATTGGCTCAGAAGTTGACACTGAATTGGCACAAACCTAGAGAAAATAGTTTTATTTAAATCGTGAGCTAACAACCTAACGTAACCTAACCTAACCTAACCTAATCAAAAAAATAATTTATTATCAATAGCAATTTTGTATTTCTGAAAACATCTCACTGCATCAGTTTCATTTAAAATACAGTATTCTTATGAAACCAACAGAAATTATATTCACAATTCATTTTCAACGATCCACATCTTTTAACATTAAATCGAGAATTTGAGTGAAATAAATTAATTTTAAATTTTCTTTTGCAAAAATTACTTGCGGTAAAGCGCAAAAATTGTAAAAAAAAGACTATTTTTAAATTTATAAAAAATTACAATCAAATACCAATCTTTCCGATCTAAATATTTTTTCATCAACATAAAAGAACTAAGCACCATAAAAAGTATCAGATATTTCTTAATATTTTTGAAGTATGTAAGAAAATAGACACAGTTAGAAGTAACTGTGCAAAAGTGTCCATTTACCATCAGTGGCTCATTCCATACCTAACTTTCTCCATGCAAACAATTAAGTCAGTCATACTATTAGCTATGCAATATGCAGTTGTCATTTCACAGTTTACACTAATTTACAAAATCTGATATCTCAAAGGATTGTCAAAAATGCTTATTTAAAAGCAGAGATTTTAATCATACTATATACCTTGATCATCCAAATATTGATCCAACCTTTTCTTGAAAATTAAAATAGAATTACTGTCAGTAATACCTTGTGGTAAGTCATTCAAAAAATTAACCAAATTATATGCACTTTCTCACATCTATATGATATGCCTTCTTTATCTGTTTGTTATGGCTCCTAGTAAGCCTACTGGGATGTAGTAAAACGAACTCCTCCAAAGGTTTGTCAACAGTACAATTTAGAAGCAAAACCTAACCCATACTCCAACCAAAAATGTCAAAACTATAGCTACAGCACATTCAAACTACGCATTTCTTGTCAATTGATTAGACTATAGTCATTTACTTCATGCTTTTTTCTATATTAACTAACTACCTTCTCACCAATTAGGCTTAATCATGATATATGATGGCTTCAAGGGAATCACACACACCAACTTCCTGTGGCATTCCATTCTAAAAAGTAACAACTCTTTCTGAATGAGTATTTTCTTACATAACAACTCTATTTCTGAATGAGTATTTTCTTACATCAAAAATTGCATAAGACTCTCCACATAATTCTTACTCTCAAAGTCAGAAATTCTTACATTTTTATGTTACACTTTCCATCATATGTATGTCTTTTCTTAAATGAGGGGCCCAAACTTATGCACAATAACTCTAATACTAACCTAGCAAAGCTATTATACAATTAACTTGTAACTTCTTTGCTTTTATAAACATTATGATTTATTATACCTAACATCTTAATAGTTTTAAAATTTGTTTCTAAACACTGATTAGCCACTTTCAGATTAATAACACTCAAATCTTTTTCTTGATTCACAGACTCAAGTCAATCTCCATTCATATCATAGTTAAATCTTTCATTCGAGTACCCACATGAAAAACCTTACACTTTTTGTTATTAAAATTCATTTGTCACATCTTCCTATAAGAAAAGTCTATCAACATCACTTTAAAGCTTAATACATTTATCAATCTTCCTTACAGAGGTTGCCATTTTGATACCATCATTAAACTTAAAAACTTCACAAGCATTAGTTTATCATTTATATCCATAGTTACATGATTGAATTGCACAAGGTTTTCATTGTATGTATGCTGGTGTTATTATTTTGCCCGTCGAATTGTTGCGTCTTTCTCTCTATACAGTCGCTATTACAATGGACACTGCTCTTCTGAACTCTCTTGCCTCATACCTCCTCCATTGAGGAGAGCTCGAGCGACACGCCTCTCTACACAGTCTCATCCTTTCTATATCCAACTCTCTGGCTCCAGACTTAACTGCTATGCTCAATCTTATATATACTCTACTGGTAAAGTCTGGAACACACTCCCTTTATCTGTTTTTCCAACTTCCTTTGACTTGCATATTTTCAAACGCTGTGTATGTGGACACTTCGGCCTCATTTAGCTGAGATAGGATCTTTCCCAACTCCAGTTGAATTCGTTAGGCCTCTGGCCTTTGCTCAACGGAGGATATATATATATATATATATATATATATATATATATATATATATATATATATATATATATATATATATATATATATATATATATATATATATATATATATATATATATATATATATATATATATTATATATATATATATATATGGTATGGATAGTGAAAACTGGATATTCAGTATCCAACTTTTGAAAATTGCTGGATATCCCATATCCAGCAGATTTGCTCTCTGGC
Source organism: Armadillidium nasatum (assembly GCA_009176605.1). Lineage (NCBI taxonomy): Eukaryota > Metazoa > Arthropoda > Malacostraca > Isopoda > Armadillidiidae > Armadillidium > Armadillidium nasatum. The sequence continues at coordinate 12,703 of SEYY01021171.1, forward strand.
CATCAATATATATAATATATATATATATATATATATATATATATATATATATATATATATATATATATATATATATATAATATATATATATATATATATATATATATATATATATATATATATATATATATATATATATATATATATATAATATATATATATATATATGTGATGGTTAAAGTGTTACTGGAATTATATTTTAATATAATGAATTTATTGTCTCTTTTACTTTCTATTGTTTACATGTGATTAGTGCATTTAATGTATACGTAAATTAATAATTTGTTTATATTTAATATTGAATAATTTCTATAATCATTCTCTTTAGAATGAGTTGGTGCCGCAACCGGTCTTAGAAAAATTCACAAGTGACAAGGATGAAATTATTTTGGAAGACGAATTACAGAGAATCCAGTTAAAAGGAAAAATAAATGTTCACGAATTAGTAACAGGTAAGGGGTATATAATGGAATGAAAAATGACATATTCATATATTAAAAGTATTTAGGTCTTTAAAAATAAATTGTTTCACGTTTATGCAAATGAGGGGGGGGAAAAAAAAAAAACAAAAAAAAAACATGATTGGTAAAGATTTCCTCGTTATATCACCACATCTAAACATTTTTTTCAAGGAATTGTTTGTGGTGTTAAGGGCTATGAGGAATCTGGAGGAAAGTTCTTTGTTGAGGAAGTGTGCTTTGCTGGTGTTCCTTCTTCCATTCAACCCTCATCTTTACCTAATGAAGACAAGTAAGTTTTTTTTTTTAATGAAAATATTTTCTAATGATATAAATTGTGTATGTACTGTGTATAGTGCCTATTTCATATTTCACAATGTAGTGGTCAGCATAATCTACCCTTAAGATGATCCTAAGGTGACAGTAACCTAACTAGCATTCCTTATAGAATTTTATGACAATGATATGTATAAATACAGGTTATATTGATAATTTTATATCTTACATTTTTTCAAACTTTACCTTAGGGTCTTACCTAATTAAAGCTGTTGAATCACTATTATGAATTAAAAAAAAAAATTTTTTTTTTTAAACAATTTTGTTCTTATTATACAAAATCTGTATTTTTTATTTTTTTTGTTGAGAAAATGCATATAATCATTAATTTAAGTGAACGTTGGCTATTCTACGCCTTTCTTATAATTAAATAAACCTCAATTAAATTTATATCTAATTTTTTTAACCCAAAATTTTGGTGCTTTTGATCTCTTTAAAAATTTTAGGCAACCCTGTCCAAATTTGGGAGACCCCGGCCCCGGCAAAATTCCTCTATGTGGTGGTTTTAAGGATCAAAGTGTTATTTCTGAGGGTGTGTGTTTTAGTTATGGTTTGGAGAGATTTCAAGGTGAATGAATTATATGAGTATGGTGCAATTTTATTTGTTCTAGGAACCAGTGTTTTTTAACACACACACGCAGAAAAATGTTTGCTCTCTGAATCCTCAAACAATTGAATTTCAGTCAAGAGTAGTAGGTGAGGTCTAGAAGAAGATTGGTGTTCAAAAAAGTGGAAATTGGATGAAAACCACAAATGTTGCAGAAATTAATAATAGTAAAAAAAAAAAAAAAAAAAAAAAAAAAAAAAAAAAAAAAAAATAGACTGTGCACTAGGGCAAGCAGACTGCACACCCAAGTGGTGATGGGAGAAGGGGTAGATGTGTAGCTATTTTTGGAAACCACTCCTTTAGGCTTCTCCGAGGTTACTATTGCGAAAGATGTAGTGGTTGGTGGGGGTACTATTTTTGTTTCTGATTTTATGTGAGTGATTGGTGTATTGAGGAAACACCCTGTGATTGGTTTTACTCCCAATCAAGAAAAATTATTATTAAATGTAAGTGAACTGTAAAAATGACGTACATAAATGAATAATATTGAAATTTTTGAATTCAGCCTTAGGATAGCTCTTATTTACTCGATGAAAATTGTTCAGTGACTGTGTTTTCACGCTACCTCCCTGTTTGGTTTTATTTTATGAAAAAATTATGTGTAAAATTGCAGGTTATTCTGACAAAGGGAAAGGGTGCCCCCTGTTAGTTTAAAAATCATAGTCACTGAAAAATTCAGTGATATTTGTTTATCATGCGAAATAAAAATTATATGCAATACTTCAACGATGACAACAAGTATAGTAAATAAGAATACAAAAGTAACAGAGTTTTATCCCAGACTGACGTCATAGTCGTTAGAGAATGAGAGAGCACAGCTCTTAGCAGCTTTCGACAAAGGGGGGCATAAACGGTAGATATTTATCTCGGGACAACAGTTTTCTCCCCGAATTCAGACGAGTGACAGCACATCAGCATGACAAAATGTTATCTGTTCGTTTACATGGGAAAATATATTTACTAGGATATTACCGGTACGATATAAGTGGATGGAAATTGCCATAAAAAAAGCAAGCTTAAAGTTTTAGCTTTGCAGGAAGTGGTGATTTTTTGGGAAAAAGCTCGAATTCCAAAATTCCAACACAGGAGATGAGAAACTGCATCCCAAAATGAGAAGCTTTGAGCAAATAATGGAAGACAAATACAAAAACATGCTGGTAGATCATCGGAAGCTGATTTTTAAAGGAAACTCTAGTATCTGTTTGACATTGCACTTACAAACGCTTTTGACATGATTACTATTAAAGAAGATAAATAGTTTTTGACTACTTAAACGTTAAAAGAACGACAGGGATTCTCATGTACGTAATTGATTACTATTAATCTGAAAGAGAAAAAAGAGTTGTGGAACGAGAGGAGACAGCCTTGATAAAAAAAAAAAGTGATCGTGAACATGAAATATTTTCCTAAGTAATGGAATCACAAAAAAGTCCAATAATCATTACTGAATTATTTTGCGCATTTATGTTGTTTTATTTGATGTTGTATCATTGATTTTTTTTTTTTTTTTTTTAAGGACGAACTGTAGAATTAAAGTGTCATCATTCTCAAGCAGGAGCTTAGATTGAATTCCATTGTAGTATCAATTGATGAGATTGAATTCCATTGTAGTATCAATTGATGAAAGTCAACTGATTACTATATTTTTTTGTAAACTGATTATTCTATTTTTTGTACTAGAACATTCTCTCCCACAAAATATAGAAGTATCACAAGAGCAAACAGGAAGTCTCTAGAAATATGTTAAAGCAATGGTTCTCGATACGACCGCACGAATACTGGAGGTTCTAGAGGTGCGTGCATTTTGATAGAAGATATTTTAGAAAAAGGTCTTCTCTATTTACCCTGTAGACATCACAAATATGAAATTCTTAGAACCGTTTTTGAGGGAAAGATGTGTAACACTGCAGGTTAGACTACTTTAAATACTTTAAAGTATTTCAAAATTTGTGGTCTGGAATCAATTCTCATAATTACCGACCAGGAATTGAAAACAAAAAATGGTCAAGGAAAGCTTGAATAAAATATATATACATACCGTATATTATTAGATACTATATACTTGGCGAATCAACATCTCGTGGAATATCTTTCCTTGTTCCAGGAGTCATCCATTGTGTGAGGTGGATGGTTGAAGCTATTTATTACTTAAAAATGTTTCATTTTCATTGTGAATTTGTGTTATCACCACAAAAGGAAAACGCAATCTGTGATATTTGTATTATTCTGTTCAGTGTGTATTGTCGAAGCGTGATTTTCTGCACCTACTGCTGCAAAAGCACAGAATTTAGATTTTATGGTTCTTTTGTAACATTTTGAATACGAAGCTATCGATCGTAGCATTTCTCGTGTTGCCTTAAAAAAACTAAGGAAACATTTATGGTATTTGAGCCTGAAGTGGTTGCATTAGCTTTCTTTGATCAACATTTGTCATGTGAGTCAAAAACGAAAATGGTAAATGTTATGAATGACGAGAAAGGATTTTCAAAGGCAAATAAGAGGCGATTACAATTAAGAAAAGAAAAAAATCGCAGAAATTATTAACAATGGAATTGAAAAATTCTTTTTAATCAAAATTGGAGGATTTTTCGAAATATTTGACTTGAATGATGACTTCCTTAAGACAAATCTATTGATGTGGCATAAAAATGAAAGTTTTGTAAAAGGTCTTAAATTAGTAAATTAATTTAAAGTCTTAAATGATTCGACTGAGAGAGAGGCGTCAAACTTATGGAAAATTATAATAAATTACTTACAAAAAACTAGCAACAGTAAACAGTATGTGCTTCAAGTTGTAAGTATTTACTGCACCAAGTTCTCATGTAATAGAAAAGACTGTCTCAATGACAAACGTTTTAGCACAAATAAGCATTTTTATTCACATATTTCTATGAAGGTATTAGTCGAACGAGAATAAATGGCACATGAAATGTGCAATTGTCCACGCTTAATAGATCTATAACTTTGGTGGTGCAATATATTTCTGCTTATAATTAATATTTCGATAGATAAACAAATAAAAGTGATTTTTTCCTGTGACAAGTTTATTTTTCCGACTTTGAAGGCCCCAGGGGCTTCCCTTCCCTTTATCCATTTGAGCTAAAATTTGACACGATTTTTTCATAAAATAGAACCAAAATTCAAAAATAAGAGCTACTCTACTCAGCCTATGTAATTTGATAAAAATTACATAGTTTTGAATAGCTCACAAGAACTGCATTGTTGTTGTGTTATATAAAATCACAGAAATGATTTAATGATTAATAAAATCTAATAAATTCGATTTTATTAATATCAAACATTGTTAGTAATTATGATGTATATAAAATATTTTCCAATGAAGTAAGAGTGATTAAACATCACAAATAATATGGCCTTTTATACACAAGCACACATAAACGCATATATATATATATATATATATATATATATATATATATATATATATATATATATATATATATATATATATATATATATATATATATATATATATATATATATATATATATATATATATATATATATATATATATATATATATATATATAGGGGATGGAGCGATACCAAAATTTTTACCGATACCTAAAAATTCCCCGAAACCGATACCCGATACGATACCTAAAAATATGCCGATACTTGCCGATACTACCGATACCGATACTTTACTCCTATACAAAATTTTTACCGATACCGATACTTTACTCCTATACAAAATATGCCGATACTTGCCGATACCGATACTTCACTCCATCCCTAATATATATATATATATATATATATATATATATATATATATATATATATATATATATATATATATATATATATATATATATATATATATATATATATATATATATATATATATATATATATATATATATATATATATATATATATATATATATATATATATATATATATATATATATATATTATATACTTTCTAGGTTTGTTTTATTTATATCTGGACTAGAACTTCAAAATGAGTCTGTATTTCTGTCACTTCAGTTATTAATAGATTATTTAACTGGTCATTTAGGTAGTCCTTCTGAACAAAGTGAAATTTGTAATATTGTGAGGATTGTAATAGCAGGTAGGGTCAAATGATGGATACATATATATATATATATATATATATATATATATATATATATATATTATATATATATATATATATATATATATATATATATATATATATATATATATATATATATATATATATATATATATATTATATTTAATAATAGGAAAAAGGCTCCATCCATCTGATGAATGCCCTCTTGTTAGACTGAAATAATGGTGTGTTTCTTTTATACCTTACTATCATTGGGAGTCATAACAAACTTCAAGCTTGCACTTGAAGTACCTTACTTCATCTATTACATTTAAGCACATTTGCACATGTTCTTTTTTAGTAACTTTGAAATTGTTACAGACCATGTGGCTTAGAAGATGTTCAGTATGTGACGCCAATCAATTTCTTGTCATCCTTTCCTTTACCTTATTGACTATGAGTTTACAGTCCTGGTTTGTGGAGTTCGTGCGGCCTAGAAAATATCAGCTTCCATTGATGCATGTCCATTCTTTGTTAATTTATGTAACATTCACAGGTTATTAAAATTTTCATTTTGTAGAATACCATCACACTTCCTCAAGACCTTATCTCTTTTTCTTAACTGAAAATCAAGTGTTTGAGCTCATTTTCAGCCCTGTCCTCAATTTTCACCTTTCGAAAGGCAAATGTATGTAAGTGCTCAACAAAGCTGTATGTTTTCTCTTTCCCAAGTAAGAGTCTTAAATATTACCCACCTTATGATTTCTGCTCTTTGCCAAATATACGACTAAGTATATCTGTAATGTTAACTACTGATTATGCTAAAATTACTCAATCACTGAAACTCCAAAATAAAGCATTTTCTCATCATAATTCTGGAAACCTATGTTCACCCACCTCACCCCAATGATTTTCCTCTAATGATGAAGATTCAGATGGTAAACTTGTCTACCAGTTCTTTTTTCTTAACAATCTTGGGCAGCTAGTGCAGCTTCCAAATCATATTACTGATAATCTTATAGGACCCAAAATTAAACCTTATCTTCTAACTCATTTTATACCTTTAAATTCTTTCTTACTCTGAGTTCTTCCAACCACTTGAGTACTCATCTCTGTTTACTATTCTGTCTCTGCGTCTTCTCAGTAACAATAAGTTATTTTTGCACCGGTGTGCTGCATATTGATTGAATTTACAGTTGAATGGTTACCTCTTGGGTAGCAGGGATTCCATGGACCGTCGAGAAATACCTCAAACAATTTTCTTTGCTATATATATATATATATATATATATATATATATATATATATATATATATATATATATATATATATATATATATATATATATATATATATATATATATATATATATATATATATATATATATATATATATATATATATATATATATATATATATATATATATATATATATATATATATATATATATATCAGAGGTGGGCATAAGCGCAAAATGAAGCGCAAAAGCGCAATTTGCGCTTTAAATTTTTTTTGGCGCTTTTGCGTTTTGCGCTAAATTTCGAAAATGTGCGCTTTTGCGCTTTTGCATTTTGCGCTTAACAACTTTTTTAAGAGCGCAAAAGCGCAAATTTGCGCTTAAAAAAATATTTTGCGCTTTTGCGGAAGTTTTTTGAAATTTGCGCTTACCAATTTGCGCTTCATCATTTTTCTTAATAAAAACAATTTTGGGCTTATATTTCAGTTTCTTATTTAATCAGCCAAATTTTATTACTCTTTCTGCTAATTAAAAGTTAATACTTAAACTAGGAATGCCGACATATAAAAAAAAATAAATATCGATATTTAAGAAATATCAAATTGTCCTCGATAATAAAAGATATTGTTTATATATATATATATATATATATATATATATATATATATATATATATATATATATATATATATATATATATATATATATATATATATATATATATATATATATATATATATATAAATATATGGTTTATTGACTATTTTGTTTATTGGTTTATTTGTATGGAACAAAAGCCTTGTCTTCCAATATTTAATAAAACTGACAAGGAGGTAATTGCCGAGTACATCGAAATAATTACGCCTATTGCTGTTAGGCTGCATATGTTGCAGGATGAGAAGAATGCGTACGCGGGGGTTCTATTGCCTAACCTCTTCCTCCTCAAGGACAATCTCGTGGAATTGCAACGAGAGGTGAAAAAACTTAACTATGCCAAAAGCTTAGTCAACTACTTACTAAAGCAGCCAAAGCCAAACAAAGGGAAAGAAAAGGGATTTGAACCGAGGTTCAGCAGGATTTTTGATGATTGTGATTTACTTTGGGCAACAGCTCTGCACCCTCACTTCAAACTCGGAGTGGCACATAGGTTAAATGAGGGGAAGTATCCAGCTGTTAAGACTAGGATATTGGAGGAAATAAAGTGTAATATTGCATCGAATTTTACTCCTCCACATCAAGGCACTGAAGGTGATGGGAATGAATCTGAAATGGACCCATTTAAGGTGAGCTATTTTTATAATTTAGAACAATCTTTAAGCATCTCTTAACCTATATATATATATATATATATATATATATATATATATATATATATATATATATATATATATATATATATATATATATATATATATATATATATATATATATATATATATATATATATATATATATCACTGAGAGATAGAATGAGGAGTGAACTGGTGAGAGAGAAACTTGGGGTGGAATCAATTTTTGAATGCATAGAAAGAAACCAGCTGAGATGGTTTGGTCACATGAAGAGAATGGGGGAGGGAGAGAGACTGAGAGAGATGCTGGAATGGAGACCAGAAGGAAGGAGACCGGCGGGAAGACCAAGGAAGAGATGGATGGAGGCGGTAGAAGAAGCCATACAACGAAGGAAAAAGACACTGGAAAAGGTGGAAGACAACCGAATGTTTGAAGACAGAAATGCGTGGAGAAAATTTTGGAGGAGTAGCACCCGACAGGAGTCAGCCTTCCGGTTTGGACGGTGATGATGATGATGATATATATATATATATATATATATATATATATATATATATATATATATATATATATATATATATATATATATATATATATATATATATATATATATATATATATATATATATATATTATTATATATATTCATAATACACTGACATAATGTTCAAATGAAACTTAAAAAGATTTGAGTTCTTGATACCATTTCTAAATTTTTCAGAAACTGAAGGCCCCATATATCTAGCAGACACCTCTGGAGGAGAAGCTGCGGCAAACCTTGGATAGCTGGGATGCTGTAAATGTTCACCACAATACCCCTCTCACTAGGAACCTTTTTCCATGTGAATACCAAGAGGTCTGGGTGGACTTGTTTATGAAGTATAATACCCCATTACCCAGCTCAGGGGCCGTGGAGAAGTTGTTTAGTCAAGGCTCTGACATTCTAAGACCAAAGAGGGCAGCCATTACATCCAGCAATTTTGAAAAATTTATTTTCATGAAAGGGAATATGAACCCTTTTCAGAATTGCAAGAGGAGAGCTACGAGGAGGAAGAGATCATCGATGGCTGAATAAATAATAATAAATTCTTTCTCATTTTTTGTTATATATTTGCATTTATCAAATAAAATTTAAAAATAATTCATCTTTACATCCTAGCGCTAAATTTTTTATTTTTTTTATTTTTTTTTATTTTTTTTTTTATTTTTTTTTTTTTTTTTCAAAATTTTTTAAAATTTTTTTTTTTTTGCGGACATATGCGCTTTTGCATTTGCGGACTAAATTTTTGAAAAAATGTGCGCTTTTGCATTTGCGGACAAAATTTTTAAAATTTGCGCTTTTGAGTTTGCGCTCTAAATTTTAAAATTTGCGCGCCCACCTCTGATATATATATATATATATATATATATATATATATATATATATATATATATATATATTATATATATATATATATATATATATATATATATATATATATATATATATATATATATATATAATATATATATATATATATACACACAACCGTTCCCACAATTGTGGGGTTGTGTCTACCATAAACAACAGTCATTCTTAATACTCATAAACTTGCCACTCTTTTCCACTCACTTCTATCTTCTGTCAACCGCACATCCTCCTCCCAGCTCAGCCTTCTATCTTTCAATAACTCTTTGACCATGGTCATCCAATCTTTCGGTTTCCCCCTACCTCTCATACCCACCATTTCTGAATTGAATACCATTTTTTCCATTCTCCTAATTCATCTTATAACATGTCCAAATCACTTCAGCATTCTCTGTTTAGCTCTCCCAACCAAACTCCTTCTCCAACTACACATCTTCCTTATTTTAACATTTCTGACTCTTTCCTTCTACTTATATCACACAGCACTCAGATCCTTCATTTCGAAAACCTTAACTTTTTTTTCTTTTCCTCGCATTCAACCTCCAAACCTCTCCACCATACATATAACTACCTGTGCAGAGCAACCCTCAAACATTTTCAATTTCACCTCTCTGACAACCACCCTCTGTTCCAAATATCCTCAAACTCCCGTAGCACTTCACCCCTTCTCTTATTCTATGCTTACTAATTACTTCGTCCACACTACCATCTCCTCCCAAAAAAAATCACCCCAGGTATTTAATGAGTTAACCCACTCCAATCTCTCTCTCTCTCTCTCCCTACTTTAATCTGCAGTTCATCACCCTCACCTATACCCCTTCTCCTCCCCTCTCCATTTTTCATCTATAATACTTTACTCTTGCCTTCATTCATTCTTAAACCCAACTCGACACAACTTTTTACAAATTCCTCTACCAAAACCTTCAAATCCTCCTGTGACTCCGCCAAAAGGACATCATCATCTGTATACAATAATACTTTCTCGTCCCATACTTCCTGTTGTTCTCACATTCTTACCCGTCTACTTTCCCTAACCATCAATCTCACCACTTTGTCAATAAATAAGTTAAGCAAACTTGGAGACATTACACTACCCTGCCTCGCCTCAACCCATTATTTACATAAAAAAAATTCAGTTTCCATTCTATTTACTCTTACACATGCCCTACTATTCCTATAAAATGCTCTTATACCCTCCATATCCTTCCCTCAATTTCATACTCACTCAGAACCTCCCACAGTTAACTCCTATCCACCCTTTCATAAGCTGTTTCCAGATCTATAAAACACATATACAAATCCTTCCCTTTATCTCTACTTTTCTCTTCAATCATTCTTAAAGTAAAAACCTGATCCGTACACTCCCTTCCTTCCTTAAATCCCTATTGTTCCTCATCTATCAGCCCATTCATCCCTATCCTTCCCATTAAAATTCTACCATATACTTTCCCAACGACGCTCAGCAGACTAATCCCCCTATAACTCACACTCAAATTTATCATCCTTTCCTTTATATAAAGGGACCCATACACGCACCTTGTCAATTTTAAGGCACCTTTCCCAATACCCAACATAAACAGCCATTTTATCACACTCACCCACTCTCTCCTTCCAACAGTATCTCTCAACTTATCTCATCCAAACCAAACTATTCACCCCTCTTCACTTTCCTCAGTCCTTTACCTATTTCTTTTACCGAAATCCCCCCTCAACTTCTCCTATCATTCCTTCCCTTTCCTCCTCCACCACTTCATCTTCTCTCCTTGCCTCACTCACATTCAGCAGCCTCTTAAAGTATTCCCTCCATCTTGCCCCAGCTTCACCTTCTACCTGTATTATTTCACCGTCTGTTCCTTTTATCCTTCCCTCTCATCACCTCCCCCCTTATTTCTTACCTTATTCCTCTCCTTCCAAAACATCTTACTCCTTTCTCTAAATCCTTCCATTATCTTATTACTCCAGTTCTTATCCACTCTTTCCTTCTCACTTCCCTCTTGACTATCCTTTTCTTATTCTTGTAAGCCTCCCAATCATCCAATCTTATAGTACCCAGATATTTTTCTAAAGCTTCCTTCTTTTCTTTACTGCAATATATATATATATATATATATATATATATATATATATATATATATATATATATATATATATATATATATATATATATATATATATATATATATATATATATATATATATAGATTTGTGTTTTAAGAGAAACATTCAAATACTCTGTCTTTCATTAACATGTTTTATGAAAGCTTAATATTAATTTTTTAGCACAAAAAGTTATTAGAACGTTAATGTAAATGATTTAAGAACTAAATAACCAAAGAAACTGCATGAATATTACCTTTTATTTTTTTTTCTAATTCTGATTAAAAATGAAACTGCATACTTAAGGGTTAGATTGAAACCAAAAGCATATGAAAAAAATATGCGTACATTTTATTCCGACCAGAATAGTCATAAAGTTTATTAAATCCCTTTAGAAATTTGAGTGTTTTTTAGTCGTCAAATTTATTAATAACATCTTCTTTGGTTTAGGACTGTTATCACTAGATATTTTTTTCTTGAACGCCATAAATTCGATTTTATTAATTTCAGCTTTGGAAAACAGTTTCTCCATTCTGACTTTAGTGGGTGACATAGTAGATACTATCTTGAATATCTGTCTTAACTTCTTTGAGTATTCAGAGATTACTCTTTGTAATTTTTGTTTAATACCTGATCATTTTTTCTACTTTTTGTTTTTCAAAAGTTTCTCAGTTTTAAATGTAAAAGTGATTGCCTCGAAAATTGCGGCAACAACCATTTTACAATTGATATTAATGCATACTTTAATCGTTTTGTTGCAAAATGATGTCAAACTAAAATACAGATTTTAATAATAGTCTACTCTGTCATTTACCACATGCTTTTCGGGTGACTTGAGAAGCTAACTAAAGTCTTAGCTTAAAAGATAAGATTACTTTATCAACAAGATATAAGTACTTGTTTCATAATGAGTTTTTTTCTTGAATTTTTTTAATGTTCTTTTTTTTAGGCAACTCCATTTGTGGAACAGGAAAGGATGTTCCCCTGCATGAAAAAGTCAGACTCGCTAAACTATTCGATAATATATTAGCACAGCTTTCGGTATGTTACGTTTACGACTTTTTAGTAATTAAAAAAATCAACATAAGTATACAATCATCGGAGGTTTCATGTATTTATGTATTGTCTAGATTTTCTTTCTGTTCTACGTTAAGGGTGTGAAGTTATAAAGCGTGCAACACATTTCCTCTCATAATATATATATATATATATATATATATAATATATATATATATATATATATATATATATATATATATATATATATATATATATATATATATATATATATATATATATATATATATATATATATATATATATATATATATATGCAGAGCGCATAACCGAGGTGATTCTCTCTCTGACATGGAGGCGTACATTCCATATTCTTTCCCTTCTACTAAACCTAGAAAACCTTGGTTTAACTCTGCTTGTTCTCGTGCTATCCCCCACAGGGACGCTGCCTTCAGGGATTACCTTCGTCTGCAAACTCTAGAAATTCATGCAACTATATTTCAACCCGTAATCGTACAAAATTTATTCTTCGGAACAATAAAAACCCATTTCTTCGTAGAAATGCAATAATCTTTCTGGTTATTCTTCACGACCTTTCTGTCATTTTGCGGAAAATGTCAACTCTAACTTTGCTTCTTCCTCTTTTCCTCCTTTAGTATCTTTAAACGGTACAACTACCCTTTTGCCTCCCTCTAAAGCTGAACTCTTTGCTCAAACTTTTGCCTCTAATTCAACCTTAGACGATTCCGGAGCAGTTCCTACTCCTTCAGCCCCCTCCAACTCATTGATGCCTAAAATTAGAATTTCTTCTAAAGACGTCATTTCTGCTCTCTCTGAGCTTAACACTAAGAAGGCATACGATCCTGATGGTATTCTTCCTTTGGTTCTCAAAACTTGTGCTTCCAAGCTTGCACCCTGCCTCGGTAAATTATTTCGTCTTTGTCTTTCTACTTCAACCTTCCCTACTTGTTGGAAACGCGCTCATTCAAGCTGTGCCGAGGGAGGAGAATCGCTCTCAACTCTCTAACTATCGTCCAATTTGTTTAATCTCCGTTCTTTCTAATGTTTTCGATTCTATCCTTAACAGGAAGATTTGGCAATATCTCAATTCTTCTAATGGTATCTCTGATCGCCAGTATGGCTTTCGTTAGAAAGGCTCTGCTGGTGATCTTCTTTCCCTTCTCTCTGACTCTTGGTCCTCCGCTGTTCCGCATTTAGGGGAATCTTTTGCTGTCGCGGTGGACATATCGAAAGTTTTCGATAGAGTCTGGCACAAAGCTTTGATTTCCAAACTTCCCTCTTTCGGTATCTATTCTTCCCTCTGTGACCTCCCTGATTTCCTTTCTGGTCGTTTAATAGCAGCTGTAGTAGGCGGCCACCGTTCATCCTTTAAATCTATTAATAAGTGGTGTTCCTCAAGGATCTGTCTTATCCCCAACAATTTTTCTGCTTTTCATTAATGACCTCTCTGTTACTACTTCTCCTATCCACTCGAACGCCGATGACTTCACCATCATTACTCCTTCCAGTTTGAAAGGCGCCCCTCCCAACAGTAGTTAGTAGATATAAGGAGGGTAGCCTTGGAGCAACTGACCTCTGATCTTTCTCGTATTTCAAATTGGAGCAGAGAAAACATGGCGTTTTGTTTTCAATGCCTCAAAAACTCAATATCTCCATCTCTCTACTCAACACAATCTTACACACAACTCAAACCTTCATCTCCTTAATATTCTCGGTATTTCTATTTCTCTTGATCTTGCTTGGAAAAATCACATTACTTCTCTCACTAAACAACCATCTAAGAGGTTATGTGACTTGAGGCGCCTTCAGAATATCTTTACTGCCACCCCAATTGATTGCTCTTTATAGGGGTGTTGTTTGGCCCTATATAGAGTACGCCTCACACATCTTTGGTGGTTCCACTCATACAACTCCTTGAAAACGTGGAGTCTAGGGCTTTTCGTCTTATCAACTCTGCTCTCACATTCTCTGCAATTTCTTTCTGAACGTCGAACTGTTGCGTCACTCTCTATACTATCGCTATTACAATGGACACTGCTCTTCTGAACTCTCCCCGTCGCATACCTCCTCCATTGAGAATGGCTCGTGCGACACAACTTTCTACATAGTCTCATCCTTTCTCTGTCCAACCCTCCAACTCCAGACTTAACCGCTATGCTCAATCTTGCATATATTCTACTGGTAAAGTCTGGAACACACACCCATTTTCTGTTTTCCCAACTTTCTTTGACTTGCATGCTTTCAATCGCTGTGTATCTGGACAAGTCGGCCTCCTCCGACCAAGATAGGATTTTTCCCAACTCGGGTGGAATTTGGTAGGCTTCCGGACTTTGCCCACCGGAGGGGAAATAATATATATATATATATATATATATATATATATATATATATATATATATATATATATATATATATATATATATATATATATATATATATATATATATATATATATATATATATATGTAATATTGTTTGTGATGTCAGATATTCATGAAACATTTTATGTAAATATTAATTTCAGAATTTTTGTCCTGTGGATTTGATGCCTGGTGAGTTTGATCCTTCAAATCATGTGATACCGCAGCAACCACTCCATTCATGTCTATTTCCCAAGGTAAGTAAATGGTTTTGAGAGTTAGTTAAAGTTCTTAAAAATAAGGATTTGGATAATTATTAAATAAACAAAATTATAGAACATTGTACTATGGAGACAAACGACATAAGAAAAACTATTAACTTTGCCTTGTCGTTCTATTTCAGTCTACGAAGTTTTCCAAAGAAGTAATTTGTTGTATATTTACTGTAGCTTTTTTTCTTTATAAGAATGTGTATACGTCTTTATGAAAACATTCATTCCGATTCCCAATACATTGCATACAAACAAACTAGAGCTGTCATCCACAGCAGCAAGGCTATCATAATAATGTGATTGAGTTGATTATTTTGTATGGGAGTATATTGAAATCTGAAAAAAGTCATTCATAGAGAATAGAACTTTAGCATTTTGTTGATTGGGACAGTCTTGATAGATCCCTGTGGGTTCTAACTGTTTCTCATTTTCTTGTGGGGTAATTCAATTTCGTCTTGGAGAGTATATTTGCCCTCCCTCTACTAAACAACCTTTCACTCAATAGAAGGTGGAGCAGAGAGATATGTAAACCAATATATGTAAATTGGCAAAAAAATTGACGATGACGATTAATCGTCCCATCACTAATTATAACCTTCCTTTTTTAAATAATATTTTGGGTATATAGTAGCCCAGAGCACTTATTTGTATGTTTCATTTAAATATATTTCCATATTTGTCTCTTGAATTCTTTTTAATACTGTTTCTTCTTACTCCTTTTTCTCTGAATCATATTGTAAGCATTTTTCTAATGGTCAGGTATATTGTTTTCCACTTCAGTTTCTCTACCACATAGAGCCAAACCTTTTGTTTCTGTGCTTCTAATAAGTAGCACACCAACTTTTTAATTTCTCTTCTGTCATATGTCCTCCTGTTATTTTTACAAATCACATTAATTTTCTAAAATTCTCTCACATACTTCAAAATTAATTCTTTCACTTTTGATTTTTAATATTTTTCTTAAAAAAAAATTTTTTTTTTTTAAATGAATTGTCTCAATTGATTTGCTATATGAGAAAATAAATAATATAAAATAACTATTAACCAAACCTTATTGTGTATTCTCATTTTATTTTGAACCCTCTAGTTTTCCAAATATATTTTTTTGTTTGTAAGTTTTTTCTTTACAAAAACACGCATACACCGTGATTACAATAATAACACCAATACAATGCATGCATGGGCCCAAACCCACACATAAACAAAATGCGACCCCCACAATGACAAATCAAGTTGCGAGAAATTTGGTTTTCAGAAGCTTCCTCTTCGGAAATTATTCTTCGTTTTCTTCTAAACCCAATTTGAAGAGAACTGGTCTTTCTATATGATTACTATTTCGGCAAATTTATAAATACTAATAATGTATAGGAAACGTAAATTGTTAAAGGTTTAAAAACATTTGTTTTCCAGTAGATAAAAACTTTATCTTTGTTTTGCACATCTTTCTTCTTAAATTTTTCCATCAATTCTCCTTCTCATTTCTTTGAAATAGAAACCTTATCAAATTATTTAAATTAGTTTTTATACTTTATAGGCATCCAAATTTAGTTTCATGCAAAGTGTTACAAATCCTTATGAATTTCAATTAGAAGAAAAAATATTTATCGGGACCTCGGGTCAGAATGTGAAGGATATAGCATTGTTTTCTGCAATCAATGATCCTATTCAGATACTTGAAAATATTTGTCAATGGGGACATTTAGCCCCATCAGCCCCAGAAACTCTTCGTAAGTTTATTTTGATTTGCTGTAAATAAATTTAAATGTCATTTAAGTATACATATTAAAATAATTTATTGTATATAAATTTATAATATATATATATATATATAATATAATATATAATATATATATATATATATATATATATATATATATATATATATATATATATATATATATATATATATATATATAACATCAATGTTTAAAGTTTGCTATAGGGGAATCGAACCCGGGCCCTATAGCACAAAAGCATAGCGTTTTACCACTACGCTACTGGCGGTAAAAACGCTATGCTTTTGTGCTATAGGCCCGGGTTCGATTCCCCTATAGCAAACTTTAAACATTGATGTTTAATGTATTCGATCTGCGAGAGAGTTAGCAGACCTTAAATATATATATATATATATATATATATATATATATATATATATATATATATATATATATATATATATATATATATATATATATATATATATATATATATATATATATATATATAACTTGAATAATTTATTTTCAGTTTCATACCCATTATTATTCTGAAGAGCCTTTCATAATTGACAAGAGCCCAGATATTCTCTTTGTCGGTAATCAAAACAAACTAGATTCTAAATTAATTTCAGGTAATTATTTATGTATTTTATTTACTTAATTATTTTTACTATAAAGAATATTCAAACTTAATAGGATATTTTGTTTAATGTGACTGAAGTAGAATTATTACTAGAATAATAAGTAATCTGCGCCAAGAAGTTTCATCCATTTTCTTTTCTTTGTTTTGGTCATTTAAAGTTATTTATACAGAGTATTTAAAAAAAAAAAAAAAAAATACTTTCGAGTAATTTATGCAGCGAATTTAAATTTAAAGAAAGCAAAAATATTTTGAGTATACAAACTTATACTACTTGCAAAATCTATAATATGTGATAGATTTCGTCTTCGTTTATTTTTCTCTAAATATATATTTATTAACAGGAATATTCTTTTGATTACGATTTTTTCTTAATTAGTAAAAGCATAAGTAAATTAATTTTTTAATTTTTACATTCGAATTTATTGAATAAATTAATACTTTCTATATTTTAAAATGAAAGTAGCATCAAACTGAATATATATATATATATATATATATATATATATATATATATATATATATATAATATATATATATATATATATATATATATATATATATATATATATATATATATATATATATATATATATATATTTGAAATTTTCTCCAAGGTTATTTTGTTCATCGCAAACCTCGATTAACTCTGCCTACTCTTCTTGTTTTTCACTGCAGAAGTAATTTTCAGAAATTTAATTATATTTAAACTCTAGAAACTCATTCTAATTATATTTCATAGTAGAATAATGCAGAATTTACTCTCCCCAATTCTGACATCTTTTTTCATAAAAAATGTAATTATCTTTTTTGGTTTTTCTCACCAATGGTCTTCTCGACTGCTAAAAAAAATACTTTCCCGCTTTCTCCTGTTTTTCTTCGGAAAACTTCCCCTAAAGCTGAACCTTTTTTTTTTTTTTTTTGAACTCTAGCCTTGTGGTTTTAATTTCACTTTGTTCCGGTATAATATAAGGCTAACCTAACTTTTCTTAATATGTGATTTTTTTTCTGCCCTTTCAGCTTAACACTTTACCAGAAAAATTCAAAACATTTAAAAAAAAAATCTTATCAGTTCTGCATCTTGCTGGAAACGTACGATCAGTTTCATTTGTACTGAAAAAGGGGGAAACCTCTTAACTATCTTCATATTACTAGAACCTCTTCTTTCCAAAGTTTTTGAGTTATCCTAGAGTGATTTGGAAACCTTTCAGTATCTTTGATTTTATCTCTCCTATCAAGTAGGTTTTATAAGGGACACTCGCTTGATTTCTTTATCTCCTTTTGGATTCTTGGTCTTTTTCACCTTAAAAATATACCGTATTTCTGGAAATTACATGAACTTTTAGTCTGGTAAAAGTTTTGAATTTATAACTTCAGTATTTGCAACCTCTTGAATATGATTTCCTTTCAAGTCTCCATATCAGCTGTTGAAGAATTCTGTTCAATTCCTTAGTTCTTATTATGGAAATTTCTGCCAATTCATCATTTACTCTTATGCCGATGACATCCTCATTATTTTTTAAAATTATCATACACTAGGAGGATGGCCTTGGAACAACTTACGTCTCATATTTCAAATTCGGTTGTAGAAAACTAATTTTTCTATTTTTATATGCGTTATTAATTTTTTACAATATTAATTTTATTACATTGTTTCATGGCATTTGGCATCGGTTGCGTTTATCGATAGAGTAACGGTGCCAGAATAGATCTTATACAGTTACTTGACTCTAATGTAATTTTTTTTATTCACAGATAATGGGAAAAAAAGGCTTCTCCTAAGTATACCAAAATTTTGTTCTACGGGGACGTGTGTTCGAGTGAATCTGAAGACGTTAGAAATAATACCAATGAAATTTACCATAATTGAGAGCATATAACTATATCAGTTTAATAAATAAAACTAAGTATTCAAATTGCTTTAATTTAAATAAAAAATGTAGATTTAACCTATAAGTAAACGCTCAATTCCTTCTTCCAAGTTATATACAGTGTTTGCGTCCTCGTTTTTCAAATGCTTTAAAGCCATTTCTTTTCTTCCATGAAGATTAAGAGAAGAATCTTGTAAACATTTTTCCAGAAAATCTAATTTGTATTTTGTACTTGTTTTTGCATAACCTCTGTAAGGTACCTGAAATTTTTTATATAATTTTTTTTTATTAAATAAATGTTGCAACATCATACTAACTTCAATTACTTAAACTGTGCAATCGGTACTTACCACAGAAACTCTAAATCCCAACTTGGTTAACTGCCTCTTCTTCATAATTAAATTTCCTTTCAGTTCTCTCGTTTCTCTTATAAGAGAGTTTCTCCCACCAATCAGAACAGCATTCCAACATAAACCTAAATTACTAAGACTTAAAGCTGGCTTTAGGTCAGCAAGACCAAAATTTTTGAATTCCTCGGGTAATTTTACAGGTTTTCCATCTTCAGTAGTGCAAAAGATGAGATCTGAAATAATAAGTGTTAATACGAAATTAATACTTGAGTATTAGTATAAAATTTGAGGTAAAAACATGTCAATAAGTACTAATTAAAAATGAAAATTCAATCCTAAAATCGGTTAATTTTACAAATATCAATTTAAAAAAAAAAATATGTCGATTTTATTACAGCAACAGAACATTTTGGACTAACTGCTACTAACTATCTTTCACGCACAAACCTTTTATTTATATATATATATATATATATATATATATATATATATATATATATATATATATATATATATATATATATATATATATATATATATATATATATATATATATATATATATATATATATATATATATATATATATATATATATATATATATATATATATATATATATATATATATATATATATATATATATATATATATATATATATATATAAATGGGACAATTAATCGTCACAGTCAATTTTATTGCCGATTAATTAATATATAATGAATTTTAAATCTCTCTGCTCCACCTTCTGCCATTGAAGGTGAAAGACTGTTTAGTATACTCTAAGACCGAATTCGAATTACCTGATGAGAAATTGAAGAAAAGATGGTTTCTGCATCACAATTTAAAGTACTAGAATTTTGCATGTCTGTCCATGTGCTCGCATTAATTTTTTTTAAAAACAATGTTCTGAAGATACTATTAAACTATATAATAAAATTACACGTACTTACACATTTGAATGAAGAAAAGACAATTTAATTCTTAATTATAAAATTTCAACCGTCAATGAATTATCTCTGCACCATTGGAAGAACCTAGTTACCCAAAATGTGTACATAATTCATAGTGCATGGTGATAACTGGACCTGCAGAATACCATGATATGAGTGCCCGAACCACGAAAGCAACTTTTCCATTCTTCATTTTTGGCATAAGACAGATCAAATCATATTCCTGGGGTGTTATTCTCCACATGTATACTTGGCCGAAGGTTGGGAATAATTGTGAAGGTAGATTAATCTGATAAAGACTGTCTTTCATTGGTCGGCAGTCCAATCCTTAAAATATTGCACCACTCTCTCCACTTTCTGATATTCATGTCGTTTACAAAAAGTTTGGAGATTGCAGCCAATTGAGTTCCTGCCTCGGTTTCTGAGCTAACGGTTTGCAAGACTGGTATTCAGCTTAGAAGTAACTCTTGCTGTCGTTTTTCCTTATTTATCGTCACAACCCTCTTCAGTGCTCATCTGTTTCCGTCACCTAATTTCCACTAACGTCTACGCTAGTGTTTATCGAATGATATTTTCCGGAAGCACAAAATTGCTCATGACTTTGGATGTTATCTAGGAACCAATAATTTTCCTTCTTCGAAACTCTGTTGTATGTTTGGAATACCTCACTTGTATCACCACAGAATATTGACTTGAGAGCAATGGACATTTCCAACTAACGTTATGGGTTACCTATATCACACAAGCATATGTGGCTCCTCTTCGATTTTGGTTAGTTGACGTCTGTCATATTTACTACCTTTCTTTCTGCTGTTACTATTGACCGACCCGAGTTGGAATTTTGCTGGGGCCGGGGACGGGGCCGGGGTTGCCTAAAATTTGTGAAGAGGTCAAAAGCACTAAAATTTTTGGTTAAAACAATTAGATATAAAGTTAATTGAGGTTTATTTAATTATAAGAAAGGCGTAGAATAGCTAACATTCACTTAAATTAATTATATGCATTTTCTCTGGAAAAATGTCAGAAAATTACAGATTTTGTATAATAAAAAGTCCAAAAAAATTAAAAAAAAAAAAAAAATTTCATTCATAATAGTGATTCAACAGCTTTACCTATAAACCCACAAAGTAAAGTTTGAAAAAATGTAAGATATACAATTATCAATATAACCTATATTTATACATATCATTGTTATATCATTGCTATGTATCAAACTTGAATCAATTAGCTACATTATTTAAAAAAAATTTTTTTTTTTATACTTTCAATCAATGTGGTTAAAATATCAGCTTCAGCAGAGTATGGAAGTACTTCACAATGTTTCAGGATAGGCTCAAAATGGCTAAATGTAACATCTGCAGTCAGGAAATTAGAAGAGGACCTCCGGGTGGTACAAGTAAAATTTTTTCAACCAAATCTTTATGGGGGCATAAAATCAAAACACAAAAATGAACATTCACTAGCAGAAAAGGAGTAGTCAAAAAAAACAGAAAAAAAGAGAAAATTTTAAAAAAGCAAGAAGAAATATCTTAATTTTCTTATATTGTTTAAAAAAAAATTTTATTATTATTTGACTGATTGAGATGAAATTTTCAGGTAATATGCATTTTTTCCCAAAGTTCTGAGTTGATTTCGAGCATTTTTCTGAGTCTATAACGGTTTGAAAGTTATTTGGACCCAAAGTTGAAAAAAATAAATAACGGGGTCAAACCACTGGTCCACATGAGCTGAAAATTTAACTGAATAATCTTAGCCTCAATTTCTCAACAGATTTTTGATATCACATCTAGAAAAAAAGATTTAAGCACGATTTTTTTAAAAAAAAAATCGTACCCTTCCCGAGAAAAAAAATTATTTAAAAAACACGCTACCTATTATTTTTTTTTATTTTTGGATAGTTTAGAGGAGGGATAGGGCTGCAATTTTTATTTAGTGCATTATTAAATGCTTTTTGGTTGAAGCGAGATATAGCCTCTCAAACTTTGGAAATACTTGAAATTTGGTCAAAATGGACCTTTTTTGAGAGGCTATATCTCGAAACCAACGACTCGCATTGAATAAAGTATAGAGAAGAATTTGTAGCGCCATCCCTCCTCTATGCACCCTACTAAAATAAGGAATGATATAGTTATAGTTTTGTTTTAAATTTTATTGACCGAAAAGGTGGATTTTTTTTCTATAGTTGTTTAGTTTTGGGCTTATAACATTTTTTCTATAACTCTGGGAACAAATGTCTGTTACATGTTTTCGTTGCTAATAGAATTATGAATATACATCCAAATTTCAAGTTATTCCGAAAAGTGATTTGGCCCCGCCATTCATTTAAAAAGGGTCAAATTTCCCCTAAAAAAAAACTTTTTAGCAGTTATAGACTCAGAAAAACGCTAGAAATGGCCTTTTTCTTCACCAGGAAAAAAGCTATATACACTGAAAATTTCAAGAGATTCGGCTGAAAATTAAAAAAAAAATTTGGATTGTCCCCTCAAATATAATTTGCCATTTTAACCCCGGCAGGCAAACCCCGGTTTTCTCTGATTTTTAGCCAGGGCCCTGGTCGGTTCCTAGCTGTTACCATATTTTTTCAAATATATATATATATATATATATATATATATATATATATATATATATATATATATATATATATATATATATATATATATATATATATATATATATATATATATATATATATATATATATATATATATATATATATATATATATATATATATATAATATATATATATTATAATAAGGGGAAAAAATCAAATTTTTGAAAATTCAACTTTCGGAAGGTGCCAAAATTCGGGATTACCTGATACAATTTTATAGTTGTTTTTTTTTTTTTTTTTTTAAAGAAATATTTCTATATAAAAAAGTATATAGAAATATGCAATTTAATGTTTTAAAATTTTTTGGGGGTAGTGAAAAAATGAAATGGGGGAGGGGGAAACTAACCACTGCCTAATATTCAAAAATGGCTATTCAGCAGAGCTTTTTATTAACTAAATTGGTAAAACTAAGATTATAGATTATCTAAAACAAGACTTGAAGAAAAAAACCTTTTGATTGAAATATTCAACAAAAATCAAATACGAGTATGAAAGAAATTTTAAGCAAATTTCATGCAAATTTTTCAGCTCATTCCTTTTGTCAAAATGACTTGATAATTTACCCATAGATAGGTAAATCATCGATATATCGATATTCATTTTGTTATTCTAAAACTTTTTATGTCAGCTGCCTAAAAATATATTGTATTTCCACGAATACCCATAATTTTAAAACTTCAAAAAAATATTAAAAAAATTGGTAAAAATTATTATTTTTGGGCATAACAGTTTTCCTACCCATGCTAAGTACATTAAATTTTCAGAAGTCATATAGATTGGCGAGATAAAAAAAAAAGTTGGTTCGAAATAAAAAGCAAACTGTACAACGTCTGAAAATTTCATATATCGGGTCAAAATTATAAAAGTTAATGAGAATTTTTTACTGGTTAATTTTACCTCCGTTTTCAAACAGTGTAAATATTGTCTAAACTTTAAAGAAAATTTACATTATTTTACATGCAAATACTTACTTTTCATGTTTTCTAACTCCATTTAGTAAAAAATTTTTTGTAGTCAATATTGTATTTTTTTTAGGGCAGACCTTGGGAAAAAATTACAAATTTTGGAGAAAAAATCTACTCAAAATGGGGGAATTTTTTTTTTTTTTGTTATTTATCGTTTATTAAATTTATTTTATACAAAACACTAAAATATGAAGACTATTCTACCAAAAAAATCCAAACCCGAGAATATAAATAATTTCATTCATTAAAAAAAAAAAAAAATTCATTAAATTTTCGGTTATATATATATATATATATATATATATATATATATATATATATATATATATATATATATATATATATATATATATATATATATTATATTTATATATATATATATATATATATGAACCGACCGGGGCCCCGGCCCCGGCCCCGGCCCCGGCCAATCCCGGCCATTTTTACTGACCCCGGCCCCGGCCCCGGCTAAAAATCAGGGAAAACCGGGGTTGCCGGCCGGGGTTAAAATGGCAAATTATACAAATTTTTTTTTTTTTATTTTTTTTAATTTTCAGCTGATTCTGCTGAAACTTTCAGTGTATATAGATTTTTTACCGGTAAGAAAAGTCCATTTCTAGCGTTGTTTCGAGTCTATTACGGTTAAAAGTTTTTTTGTTTTTTTTTTGTGGAAATTTTACCCTTTTTCAATAGAATGGCGGTGCCAAACCACTTTTTAGAATGAGCTGAAAGTTGGACTGTTTATTCAAAATTATATGGGCTACAAAATCCTCTAATAGACTTTTGTTCCCAGAGTTATAGAAAAAATGTTATAAGCCAAAAACTGACCAACTATAGAAAAAAAAATTTTTGAACTAAAAAAATTCACCTTTTCAGACAAAATCTTTTTTTTAAAAATACAACTATAACATTTCCTATTTTTGGTGTGTATAGAGGAGGGGTGGGGCTACAAATTCCTCTATGTACTTTATTCGATGAGATTCGTTGGTTTTGAGATATAGCCTTCAAAAAGGTCCATTTTTGGCCAAATTTCAAAAATTCCCAAAGTTTAAAAATTGTTGCCCTGTTCCTCTTCTAAACAATATTCCCAAATAAAAAAAAATAGTAGGTAGCGTTTTTTTTTTAAATAATTTTTTTTTTTTTTTTTTTTTTTTTTTTTTTTTTTTTTTTTTTTCAATTGCTTATAACTTTTTTCTAGACGTGATATCAAAAATCTATTCCCACCAATGCAAGAAATTGGGGCAAAGGTATTCAGTTAAATTTTCAGCTCATGTGGACCAGTGGTTTCACCCAGTTATTCATTTTTTTCAACTTTGGGTCCAAATTAGTTTCAAACCGTTATAGACTCAAAAAAATGCTCGAAATCAACTCAGAACTTCGTGAAAAAATTCACATATTTTGAAAATTTCAGCTCAATCAGTCAAATAATTAAAAAAAATTTCAAAGAAAATATAAGGAAATTAAGATTTTTTTCTTTTCTGTTTCTTTTGACCTCTCCTTTTCTGCTGGTGAATATTCATCTTTGTGTTTTGATTTTTGATACTCCAAAAAGATTTGGTTGAAATTTTTTTTACTTGTAGCACCCGGAGGTTCTCTTCTAATTTTCTGACTGCAGATGTTACATTTACCTATTTCGAGCCTATCCTGAAACATTGTAAAGTATTCAAATACTGCAGAAGCTGATCTTTTAGCCATATTGACTGAAAGTATAAACAAAATAATAATTTTTAAATAATGCAGCTAAATGATACAAGTTTGATACATAGCAATAAAATAACAATGATATGTATAAATACAGGTTAAATTGATAATTTTATATCATACATTTTTTCAAACTTTACCTTTGGGTCTTACCTAGGTAAACGTGTTAAATCACTATTATGAATTAGAATAATTTTTTTTTTTTTAATTTTTGTACTTTTTTTAAACTTTAAATATACAAAACTGTAATTTTCTGATTTTTTTTTTAGAGAAAATGCATATAATCATTAATTTAAGTGAATGCTGCCTATTCTACTCCTTCCTTACAATTAAATAAACCTTATATCTAATTTTCTTAACCTAAAATTTCAGTGCTTTTGACCTCTTTACAAATTTTAGGAAACCCCGGCCATAACCCCGGCCCCGGCCCCGGCCCCGGCCCCGGCCAAATTCCAGCCCCGGTCGGTCCCTATATATATATATATATATATATATATATATATATATATATATATATATATATATATATATATATATATATATATATATATATATATATATATATATATATATATATATATATAGTGGCGGCTCGTGTAAACTTGGCAAGGGGCTGCAAGTTTATATATATTATATATATATATATATATATATATATATATATATATATATATATATATATATATATATATATATATATATATATATATATATATATATATATATATATATATATATATATATATATATATATATATATATATATATATATATATATATATGTGTGTGTGTGTGTGTGTGTGTGTGTAAAATTAAAATTTCAAAATTTTAAAAAACTTTATTTAAAAAAAGTGACATTGCCAGACGTACGATTCTTTCCAGCGTTATAAAAAAGTAAACTTTACTTACGTAATAAAATTATAAGATTTTTTTTTTATTTCCCAATGTTTCTTACCTAATATTCGACAAGGATACTAAAAATATAATCCTTTTTTTTCGTACGTGAAGTAGTTTTTTAAATATGTAGCTGGCTCAAACCGGTCTGGCATATATATATATATATATATATATATATATATATATATATATATATATATATATATATATATATATATATATATATATATATATATATACGGAGGAGCTGTAAGAGCAGTATATCCCATACTGAAAGATATTTTAATAATTCAACAATGGTCCAAGAAGAACAAGAAAATACAGGATAGAATGAATGTTCTACAGCTTTCTGTAAGACATGACGTTCAAACTCGCTGAAACAGCATTTTGGTTATGATGAAAACTAAATGAATCTCTCTGTTTGCATGCTACCTCCAACACCAAAATTGAGTCTTTTACACCTTATGATATTGCACTTTTATCCAGCTGTATCACCTTGCTGAAACCTTTCGAAGAAATTACCTTGAAAATCAGCAAAAACTCTTCTTCATTAGCAGATGTAAATCTTCTCATAACAACTCTTAAAAAATTAATTCCATTATCAGAAGATACTCAAAAAATAAGAGACATGAAAGATATCATATTAAAAGAAATTGACAAACGTTTTTGGTTTTGCGGAAAATAATACTTTGTTTACTATAGCAATGTTTTTCGAACCGAAGAACAAAACAAAGTTTTTCAGTTCCCATCTTGTAACTGGCAGAGTTAAAGTAAACATATAGTACAAAGACGAAGATATTCAAAAAAAGAAAGTATGAAAAAGATCAAATTCATAATTCAGCACTACATTTAAAAGAAGATTCAAAATCTTCAACAGGTTCATCTATCAGTGAAGTAATGAAGTACCCTAAACTTGCACAGTTGGCAAGATCCTATATTGCATGCCAAAATCAAGTGTTGGCAGCAAGCGCTTCTTTAGCGGTGCTGGTCTGATTTATGACAAGAAAAAGAAGCAAAATATCTTCTAAAAAGAGATGAGAAATTATTGTTTTTAAAGTTTAACCTTCCGGTAATAAATTTTACATATTAATAATACGTTTAACTTTGTTTATAAATAGCAGAAATCTTTCCAAGAGCGGAGGATGGGGAAAGAGGAGGCGAAAAACATGTAAGAGTAGGTCCTCCTCTCGTATATTGGAAACATTAAAAATTTATTAGATTTTAATTAATTATTAATTTTTTAATGGCTAAACTCTTACAAAACATTTAAAAAACTATTTCGTTTAATATAAGAAAGGACGTGATATCATAAAGAATAATATTCGCATTCGCGAATATTGAAAATTGACATTCGGTCCACCTCTAAAATATATATATATATATATATATATATATATATATATATATATATATATATATATATATATATATATATATATATATATATATATATATATATATATATATATATATATATATATATATATATATATATATATATATATATATATATATATATATATATATATATATATATATATATATATATATATATATGAAAAAAAAAAAACTTTAAAATTTAATTTCATGTTTGTAGTTATGTGAATAATTTAATCCCTTAACTTTACAAAGTATTAACGTTATTCTCATATCTATTTTCGATAGTAAATTAGGGCTCTCATCATTGAACTTTTCCAGATTTCCACTTTCTTAATTTTTTATCTATTTTTTGGATTCAATTATCTATTAAAGTTATTTGAAACCTATGTGATGCACGCCATTTTTAAAGTTGTACTAAAGGATATTTTTTATTTTTAAAGTAAAAAAAAATCTAATTTTGTATAAATGAATTTACTCAATTTTAGTATAAAAAAAAAAAAAAAAAAAAAAAAAGTTACCAACTTTGAGACGCGACCATTTATAACAGCTGAAGTTTGTTCTGAATAACAGCAAAATTCTTGCATACATGTAAATATAAAAAGGAAACTCATTCCGTTCCTAAGGCTTTGAAAACGAATTATTTCTGTTGCAAAAACTGTTCTTTCGCCACTTCTTTCACCTAATATATGCCGTGCACCTGTAACAATCCTGACATGCTTTCCGAACTCCTTCCTTCCCAATACTTTCTCTCCAACAGTATTCCTTGGCAACACCCTGTGACGATTACACCTCCTATTCTAATACTAAACAATGCATAGAGCATATTGCATAGAGCATATTGCATAGAGCATATTGTGCATAGAGCATATTGTGTATATTACATAGACATTAGAAAATAAAATAAAAAATTTTAATTGTACTGAAACACTTTAAAATTTTTTGGTGTTAATCCATTTTTTCAAACTACTTTTAATATATTTAAATTAAAAATTTTAATTTTATTTGGATCCAAATCTTTCGTTTAAAATTTTTATATTATTATTATTTTTCATCTTGTAAAAAAAAAAATACTACTAAAATTATTTCTTTTCTGTCAAAATACAGCAAATTGAAATCTTATCAATGCAACACAAATCATGGCTCGACCGAATTTATACACTGAAAAACTGCTTCAAATCACAGAAAAATTAACCATTGAGAATTGAACATAGGTTAATAGTTTTTTTATTTGTAATTAGTTCAATTACCTGTCAAAAATAATATTATTCTTCAATCACTCTGCATATGTAGTGTCTGTGGTTTTTATGTGGATGTAAATTGCACATGCTGTAGAAAACATAAAAAAAAAAAATAACCTGCATAAATAATATTCCGAAGCGGATGCTGATTCGCGACCAACTAGCACTCTGGCTTATGAAACTGATGATCAAGAGTATATATAACTTTCATATAATTACTCCCGCTTCCAAATATTCAACAAAATTTGGCTATATTTCCCTTATTCTCTGAATAACTAGGTAGAGTGTTCATAGGATAACAAA
>SEYY01021171.1:45000-60000 GCA_009176605.1 Armadillidium nasatum
TATATCTCCTCTGGTGGGCAAAGGCCAGAGGCCTACCTATTTCCACCGGAGTTGGGAAAGATCTATATCATGGTCGATGGAGGCCGACGTGTCTAGATACACGGCGTTTGAAAGTATGTAAGTCAAAGGAAGTTGGGAAAACAGATGAAGGGAGTGTGTTCCAGAATTTACCAGTAGAGTATATGTAAGATTGAGTATAACGGTTAAGTCTGGGGTCGGAGAGTTGGACAGAGAAAGGATGAGACTGTGTAGAAAGGCGTGTCGCACGAGCTCTTCTCAATGGATGAGGTATGCGACTAGAGAGTTCAGAAGAGCAGTGTCTGTTGTAATAGCGATAGTAAAGAAAGAGGGCCACAACAATTCGACGGGCAGAAAGAGATTGAAGAGAGTTAGTAAGAGCAGGAGAGTTGATGAGACGAAATGCCCTAGACTCCACCTTCTCTAGGAGAGCTGTGTGTGTGGAACCACCCCAAATGTGCGAAGCATACTCCATACAGGGGCGAACAAAAAACCTATACAGAGAAAGCAGTTGGGGTGGCGTAAAGTAATTCTGAAGGCGCCTCAGAACACCCAACCTCTTAGAAGCTTGTTTAGAAAGAGAAGTAATGTGATCTTTCCAAGAAAGATTACGAGAAAAAGAAACACCAAGAATATTAAGAACAGATGAAGGCTTGAGTTGTGTGTTTTCTAAGAAGATGTCATAGTTGTGTGGAAGATTGTGTCGAGTGGAGAGATGAAGGAATTGAGTTTTTGACGCATTAAAAACAACCATGTTTTCTCTGCCCCAATTTGAAATAAGTGAAAGATCAGAGGTTAGTTGCTCCAAGGCTACCCTTCTCGAGTCTATCAACTGCTGTTGGATGGGACGTTTTTCAAACTGGAAGAAATAATGAAGGGTGGAGTCATCAGCATAGGAGTGGATAGGAGATGAGGTAATAGAGAGAAGGTCATTAATGAAAAGTAGAAAAAGTGTTGGGGATAGGACAGAACCCTGAGGAACACCACTATTAATAGATTTAAAGGAAGAACGGTGGCCGTCTACAACAGCTGCTATAGAACGACCGGAAAGGAAATTAGTGAGAAGATCACAGAGAGAAGGATAGATACCGAAAGAGGGAAGTTTAGAAATCAAAACTTTGTGCCAGACTCTATCGAAGGCTTTCGATATGTCCAGCGCCACAGCAAATGATTCACCGAAATGCCCAAGAGCGGAGGACCAAGATTCAGAGAGAAGGGAAAGAAGATCACCCTTAGAGCGTTTCTTACGAAAGCCATACTGGCGATTTGAGATTAGATTAGAAGAATTGAGATGTTTCTAAATCTTCCTGTTAAGGATAGATTCGAAAACTTTAGAGAGAATGGAGGTCAAAGAAATAGGACGGTAGTTGGAGGGTTGAGAGGGGTTCCCCTTCTTCGGCACAGGCTGAATGAGCGCACATTTCCAGCAAGAAGGGAAAGTTGTAGAGAGGCAAAAACGAAATAGTTTACTGAGGCACGGTGCAAGCTCGGAAGCACAAGTTTTGAGAACCACAGGAGGAATACCATCGGGACCGTACGCCTTCTTAGTATTAAGCTCAGAGAGAGCAGAAATGACATCTTTAGAAGAAATTCTAATTTTAGGCATAATTGAGTTAGAGGGGGTTGAAGGAGGAGGAATAGCTCCGGAATCGTCTAAGGTTGAATTAGAGGCAAAAGTTTGAGCAAAGAGTTCAGCTTTCGAAGAAGGTAAAACAGCAGTTGTGCCGTCGGAAGATATTAAAGGAGGGAAAGAGGAAGAAGCAAAGTTAGAGTTGACATTTTTTGCAAAATGCCAGAAAGAACGTGAAGAAGACGAACCAGAAAGATTATTGCATTTTCTACGGAGAAATGAGTTTTTAGTATTACGAAGGATAGATTTTGCACGATTCCGGGATGAAATATAAGTAGCGTGAGTTTCTGGAGTTTGAAGACGACGGTAATCCCTGAAGGTAACATCCCTGCGTCGGATAGCGCGAGAACAAGCAGAGTTAAACGAAGGTTTGTTAGGTTTAGTAGAAGGGAAAGAATATGGAATGTACACCTCCATGCCAGAGAGAATCACCTCGATAATGCATTCTGCACACTCAGAGGGACCCCTCCCACGGAAGCAATAATCATTCCACGGGAAATCGAAAAAGTACGACCAGCTTGCAGCATCAAAGTGCCACAAACGTTTCCTTTCAATAGAATGGGGTCTTTCCTGCAGAAGACTTGAAGAGATAGAAGAGGATACAGAGATAAGAAGGTGATCGGAGGAACCCAGAGGAGGAAAGAGATTAACAGTATAAGGAGAAGGATTAGAAGTTAGGAAAAGGTCTAGAATGTTGGGTTCATCTCCAAGACGATCAGGGATACAAGTAGGGAGCTGCACCAACTGATCCAGGTCGTTTTGGATAACGAAATGGAAGGCACGTTCATCAGCTGTATCATGAGAACTAGATGAAAGCCATTGGCGGTGGTGAACATTGAAATCACCTAATATGATGATTTCAGAGAAAGGAGAAGAAGAGAGAATGTGCTCTATTTTGGAGTTTAAATAGTCGAAGAATTTAGGATAGTCAGTAGAATTAGGAGATAAATAAATAGAACAAATGAATTTAGTCGTAGATTGGCAAGAGAGCCTAAGCCATAAGGTGGAAAATTCGGAAGACTCCAAATTAGAGACACGAGAACAAACGACATCATTGCACACGTATGCACAACAACCGCCTTTGGCTGAAAATTGAGGATCGAGACAGTAGGATGAAACAGAATAGGGTTTGCTATCAGAGTGCTCAAACATCTGAGTTTCGGTCAAGAATAAGAGGTGAGGTCCAGAAGAAGAGAGGTGATGTTCAACAAAGTGGAAATTAGAGTGCAGACCGCGAATGTTGCAGAAATTAATGAAAAAAATAGACCGTGCATCAGGACAAGCCGGCAGCTGTGTCTTGGTGGCACCAACCCCATCACCGGAGGCCACCAACTCCCAAGTGGTGATGGGGGAAGGGGTGGATGAGGGGCTATGTTTGGAAGCTGCCCCCCGTGGCTTCTCCGAGGCAACTTCTTTTGAGGCCATCATTTAGTTTTTTTAATTTTTTTTAAAGGGTGTCTGTATTAATGTTGTGTGTGTGCGAAGGAGAGTTTAATCCGATTTAGTAGAAGGTGAGGGCGAAATATATATATATATATATATATATATATATATATATATATATATATATATATATATATATATATATATATATATATATATATATATATATATATATATATATATATATAGTTATAGTTAGTTATTTTCAATTACTTATTTTTACTGTTAGAAATATATTTCCATCAACAAAAGAAATTTCAATTATTTAAATTAGCTTTATTTTTACGAAGAATAAAAATACAGTGATATTAATCAAATTAAAAGACTACTGAAACAAATATATATAATACAATAAAAGGTTCATTAACTTAAGTGGGAAAGATTTACAGCAAGTTTAGCTTTAATGTTTCCTTACCTTTAAGAAACTCGGTAATAGATGGCTGGAGGGCAGCTGATATTAAATCATGTGGAAACACCTCCAAAGCAACAAGATAATTGACACATGATACAAAACTTCTTGGAAAATGATTTATTTCTACAATTCTTTCAGGCTTTCTTAATTCTTCTACAATCAGTAATAAAATATGAGGGCAACTAGAGGGAATATATTTGTAAAGCATCAATGTATAAGTGAATCTTTCAATATCTTTAAGTCTTAAAGAAGATATTTCTTTAGCAAATCTTTCACTTACTTTCCTCAAAGAATTTTCGTGGAAAACTAAAAGGTTATTTCCAAATAGAGCCACTTGCAGATGAACAAAGTTATTAAATTTATGTAAATGGGAACTTATTTTTTCAAGAAAATCATAGCACTGCTTTTCTGCATTTGCAGGAAAACTTTTATTTAAAAATTTGAGAATGGCTCCTAAAGAATGATCTGATATGTTATCAAGATTCTCCTCTGTATATTTTATCATTGCTTTAAGTACTGACATTTCATTAATAAAAGTACGAGTTTTAAATAGACCCATAGCAATTATGCCTAATTCTTCTATTGATACACAATTAGTACATTGTTCTACTTTGCTAATTATATGCTTTCTCTTTGCAGGAAAATCTCTGTTTAAATTTGCATAAAACATAAATTGAACAAATTGAGATGGAGTTAAATTATTTAAATTTGCTGCAATTTCAAAAATCACTTTGCTAAAGAAATAAGATAATTTTACTTTCCTCATGGCATACCAGTAATCGGCAAATAACAGAATCTTGGATGTATCCCATTTGCAAATTCTTTCAAAACAACATTTATCTAATGCTTTCCATAGCATGTCATATTGTTTTGAACAGTTTGCATATGAAGGAGACCAAAATGATATTCCAGTAAGAACAATAATTAACTGATTATCTGTCATAAATGGCAGTCTTTCAATCAAATGATTAAATAAGATACTAAACTTACGACCATCAACTTCGGAATTATACACAAATAATACTCTCGAGATATTTAAAAACGTGTGCACTAATTCATCAGTACAAACCGATGGCCAAAACTTGTCTTTATAAGTCAATAAACCAAATGTATCAACGTTTATAACACTACTTAATTTATCATTGAATGTGGTATATTTATATGCTGGGAGGGAACAAAGAACATTATGAGCATGTTCATTTTCATAGTCGGAAAATTCTCTACAAAATAACTGTATCCCAGTTGCAAAGTTTCTAGATACTATCTTCATATATGAACCTTTTCCAGTATGAATTAATGTTTGATTATTGTATAATTTATCATCATATCTAGGACAATATGTATTTGTACTATTATTGTTTTGAGAGTAATTAGCACTGGTACCATGATTATATAATCGAAATCCTTGTTGCAAAATATCTGATCTATTGCAAGCAATTGTTCGACCCAGAACCTGGACAGCTGGCCATAATCTAGTTCCATTCATTTTATAAACCTAAAAAACTACAATAAAAAGCTGAAAGAGATGAGAAAAAAATAATTAAAGAAATGTCATTATGAAATTTTCAATCAAAATTTACGAAACTAACAAAAAATATAATTTGAGTAGAGTTAACTTTGTAAATATGCCACTAAAAATCACAAAAATAGTAACTTTCACTACTATATATATACATACCGCACAATTTATGATTAAGATAAAAAGAGGAATTATTGGCTGATAAATTAAACTTTTGGGCTAAATGACACACAAGAATATCTGAAGAACCTATATTCGGTTTCTGCATCTACCCCAATGAGTAATGATTCATTTTCTTGATGGAAAGTACTTAAGCACAAATTTTTAAAAGCAAAATTTTCATGTCTATCAATGATATACAATTGATCAGAAACCTCATCTGATTTTGATTTCAATTTATTAGCTGCCTTAATACTAAAAGTTGATTTCTCAAATGATTTACATTTATAATCATTACAGTATTTTTCAATCTTGTTAAGCTCATTTAATTCACAAGTCAACATATATGGAGACAAAGATGAATGAATATCAGAATATTGAGGTGTAATCAAGGGTTTGGTAGAACCCCTCCACAATTTATTTTCAAATCTATAGTTTGAGACTTTCAACAAAATTTCATCAGAATTAGGTCGAGTCTCCACCACACCTTTTAATTCTTTGGAACTCTTATTTTCAACATTAGTGGATGTCAGTTTATTTATTTCTGACGAATTTGGTATCTTGAGTTTACATAGCCTGTAACCAAAAGTATTTAAAAAATTGTAACAAATATTTCCCTTCAACTCAAGCTCACTGTTTGCAAAAATTAAATAGCATTCTTGTATACTCAAGATAGCATCACAAAAGAAAACAGCAAGCTCTCCTTTGTGAATTAGAAAGAGAGCATTTTCTGCTGTTACCCAATTACAATTCTTGGATGAAACTAATCTGCCTTGATCAATTCCTTTTCTATCATATATCTGAACATTTGTTAATCCAACGAGCCATTTGCCTTTAGCAATTCTTTCATCTCTAATGATAAATGAGTTAGTTTTCATAACACACTTTTTTTTCTCACAAAGAAAGTTAAGGGAATACTCTTATCTGTAATTAAAAATAAAAAACATATCGAAAACTACTTTTAACACAAAAAAATGGTTATGAATAATCTACATTTGTAGATGCATAAAAAAAAAAAAAAATAAAAATATATATATATATATATATATATATATATATATATATATATATATATATATATATATATATATATATATATATATATGAGTTAGTTTTCAAAACCAACCGGGGTTTGCCGGCTGGGGTTAAAATGGCAAATTATACTTAAAGGGACAGTCAAGTTTCAAAAAAAGTTTTAATTTTCAGCCCATTCTGCTGAAATTTTCAGTGTATATAGATTTTTTTATGCGTAAGAAAAGTCCATTTCTAGCGTTTTTCCGAATCTATTACGGTTAAAAAGTTTTTTTTTTTTTTTTTTTTTTTTTTTTTTTTTTTGGAAATTTGACCCTTTTTCAAAAGAATGGCGGGGCCAAACCACTTTTTAAAATGAATTGAAAGTTGGATTATTTATTCAAATTTCTATGGGCTACAAAAGCTTCTAATAGACTTTTGTTCCCAGAGTTATAGAAAAAATGTTATAAGCAAAAAACTGACCAACTATCGAAAACAAATATTTTTGAAAAAAAAAACAAATTTTCAAACAATTTTTTTTTAAATAAAATACAACTACAACATTTCTTATTTTTGTGGATGTATAAAGGAGGGATGGGGCTACAAATTTCTCTATATTCTTTATTCGATGCAATTCATTGGCCTTCAAAAAGGTCCATTTTTGACCAAATTTCAAAAATTTTGAAAGTTTGAGAGGCTATATCTCGATTCAAGCAAATAGCATTTAATAATGCACTAAATAAATGTTGTTGCCCTGTCCCTCCTCTAAACAATATCCACAAATAAAAAATTAGTAGATGTGTTTTTTTTTTTAAATAATTTTTTCCTCCAGAAGGGTACGATTTTTGCAAAAAAAATTTCGAGTGCTTATAACTTTTTTCTAGACGTAATATCAAAAATCTATTCCCACCAATGCAAGAAATTGGGGCTAAGATTGTTCAATTAAATTTTCAGCTCATGTGGACCAGTGGTTTGACCCAGTTATTCATTTTCTTTTACCTTTGGGTCCAAATAACTTTCAAACCGTTATAGACTCAAAAAAATGCTCAAAATCAATTCAGAACTTTGTGAAAAAATGCATAAACCTTGAAAATTTCAGCTCAATCAGTCAAATAATAATAAAAAAATTTCAAACAAAATATAAGAAAACTAAGATTTTTTTCCTTTTCTGTTTCTTTTGACAGCTCCTTTTCACTATAAATGTTCATCTTCGTGTTTTGATTTTAGATACTCCATAAAGATTTGGTTGAAATTTTTTTACTTGTGGCACCCGGAGGTTCTCTTCTAATTTTCTGACTGCAGATGTTACATTTAGCTATTTCGAGCCTATCCTGAAACATTGTAAAGTATTCCAATACTACAGATGCTGATCTTTTAGCCATGTTGACTGAAAATATAAACTGAAAATATAAACAAAATAATAATTTTGAAATAATGTAGCTAAATGAAACAAGTTTGATACATAGCAATAAAATAACAATAATATGTATAAATACAGGTTAAATTGATAATTTTATATTTTACATTTTTTTAAACTTTACCTTATGGTTTTACCTAGGTAAACCTGTTGAATCACTATTATGAATTAGAAATTTTTTATTTTTTTTAATTTTTGTACTTTTTTTAAACTTTTACTATACAAAACTGTAATTTTTTTAAATTTTTTTTTTGGAGAAAATGATATAATCATTAATTTAAGTGAATGTTGGCTATTCTACTACTTCCTTACAATTAAATAAACCTCAATTAAATTTATATCTAATTTTCTTAACCTAAAATTTCAGTGCTTTTGACCTCTTTACAAATTTTAGGAAACCCCGGCCATCCCCGGTCGGTCCCTATATATATATATATATATATATATATATATATATATATATATATATATATATATATATATATATATATATATATATATATATATATATATATATATATATATATATATATATTCTTGGATTCTGAAGGACTGTTAAGATGTAAAGGTAGAGTAAATAAATCTAAATTAATATTCAATCCTCCTTAGAAATAATCAACCAACAAATCTCATCATTAGAATATATCAAATGGGCATTTCACAGGCACTCACAGACCTCTGAAAAACTTTATGGATCACTAAAGGATGGTAAGTGTGAAGCCTGTTCTCAACACATGCACAACATGCAAAAGAATTCATTCACACTTTACAGAACACCTACCCCTCCTGAACTTCCTAGTGAAAGAGTTAATTTCTCCTATCCTTTTTGAACCCATGGGTATATATATTACACAGGGGTAATTACAGCTTCTCTCAACAATGTTACATTGAAAATTTGTTGTTCTATTTTTAAGACTTTGCGTAAGATTTGCCCTAGTGCATGGTCTATTTTTTTTTACATTAATTTCTGCAACATTCACAGTATTGAAAACAATTTTCATTTTGTTGAACACCACCTCTCTTCTTTTAGACCTAACCTCTTATTCTTGACAGACTCTCAGGTGCTTGAGCCTTATGATAGCAAACCATTTTCTGTTTCCTTTTACTGTCTCCATCTTCAATTTACAGCCAAAGAAGGTTATGCATATGTGTGCTACAATAATTTTGTTTATTCTTGTGTCTCTAATCTGGAGTGTTCTGAATTTTCCATCTTGTGACTAAAGCTCTCCTGCCATTCTATGTCTAAATTCATTTGTTCTGTTTATTTTTATCCTAATTTACTGACTATCTAAACTCTAAAACAGAGAACATTCTCCCTTCTTCTCCTTTCTCAGAAATTATCATATTAAGTAATTTCAATGTTCACCACCACCAATGATTTTCTTCTATTTTTCATGATCCAGTGAATGTGCCTTTCAATTTTAAATCCAAAATGACCTTGAGTAATGGGTGCAGCTCTCTACTAGTATCCCTGATGGTCTTGGAGATAAACCTAACATTCTAGACCTTTTTTTAAACTTCTAATCCTTCTCCTTATACTGTCAAACTCTATTCTCCTCTGGGTTCTTCCAATTGATTCCTTATCTCTGTATCTTCTTCTATCTTTTCAAGTCTTCCACAAGAAAGACTCCCATGTATTTCGAGGAAATGTTTGTGACATATTGAAGCCCAAGATGGTCGGACTTTGGGTCATATTTCTTTGATTTCCTGTGGAATGATTATAGCTTCCATGGGAGGGGTTCCTATGCTTTTGCAAGCGTGTTATCGAGGTGATTCATTGTGGCATGGAGACTACATTCTATAATATTTCCCTTCTACTAAACCTTATAAACCTTGGTTTAACTCTTCTCATTGTGCTATTTGCTGCCTTCAGGAATTACCATTGTTTTCAAACTTCAGAAAATCGTGCAATTTATATTTCATCCTGAAATTATGCAAAATTTGTTCTTGTTCTTTGTAACACCAAAAACTCATATCTCAATACAAAATGCAATAATTCTTCTGGCTCCTCTTCATCTCTTTCAGGAAGTTTGCAAAAAATGGCAACTCAAACTTTGCCTCTTCCTCTTTCCCTCCACTAGTATTTTCTTTCAGAACAATTGCCATTTTACCTTCTTCAACAACAACTTTTTGCTCAGACATTTGCCACTAATTCAACTTTAGATGATTTTGAAGCTATACTTCCTCCTTCAACCTTCTCACCCACCCCAACTCATTTATGTCTAAAATTGTAATTTCTTCCTAAAGAATCCATTTCTGCTCTCTAAGAAGGAGTACAGTATTGATGATATCCCTCCTGTGGTTCTCAAAACTTGTGCTTCTAAGCTTGCATCCATCATTGGCAAAATATTTCATGTCTTTCTACTTCAACCTTCTATTCTCGCTGGAACTGTTCTCTCATTCACCATGTGCCGAAAAAGAGGGACCTCTCCAACCCTTCAACTATCGTCCCATTTCTTCAACCCCCATTCTTTCTAGTTTCTGGTTAAGATTTGGAAAGATCTCAGATCTTCTAATTTTATCTCTGATTGCCAGTATGGCTTTCGTAAAGAGTTCTATTAGTTATTTTCTTTCCATTCTCTCGACTCTTGATCCTCTCTCTTCGGTAATTCAGTAAATATTTTGGTGTCATGCTAGACATTTCGAAAGCTTCCAATAGAATGTTGCATAAATTTTTTATTTTTAAACTTTCCTCTTTCGGGACTTACACTCTCTGATTTTCTTTCTTGTCATTCTATATCAGCTGTTGTAGGTGGGGAGTGGGGAATAGATTGTAAATGTTTACTGATACAAGTATCTAGGAGTGTTTACTAGAGAGGGAGATCAACAAATGAACATGTCAGTTAAAAGTAGAGGAGACTTGGAGCGCTACAAGCAGAAAGAAAGGGAGTATACAAGCAGTGGGTGATATGGTGCTTAGAACTATGGTGGAGAAAACCAGAAGAGATAGAAAAAGAAATGATAGGGTGAGAGAGAGTGTGGGAGTGAGGCCTGCCATGCATAGGGTGGATGCCACTAGGCTGAAATAGTGGGGCCATCTCAAAAGGATGCACATAAATAAGGTGGCAAAGAGGAGATAGAAGTGGATGCCTGAGGTGGTCCGGACAAGGGGGAGACCAAGTAAGAGGTGGAGGGATTCAGTGAAGGACCCTCTGAGAAGACATGGGCTGTCTTCAATGCAGATACTGGATGGATGGATGGGTGCTGCAAGACAGAGGCCAATGGAGGAAGATTCTGGCCCGACTGACAGGCTGAAAAAAAGCCTTACTGGGAGAGTATATATATATATATATATATATATATATATATATATATATATATATATATATATATATATATATATATATATATATATATATATATATATATATATATATATATATATATATATATATATATATATATATATATATAATATATATATATATATATATATATATATATATATATAAT
Source organism: Armadillidium nasatum (assembly GCA_009176605.1). Taxonomy (NCBI): domain Eukaryota; kingdom Metazoa; phylum Arthropoda; class Malacostraca; order Isopoda; family Armadillidiidae; genus Armadillidium; species Armadillidium nasatum. The sequence continues at coordinate 56,063 of SEYY01021171.1, forward strand.
AAACACAAAACCACTAAATAAAACAATAAAAATAATAAAAAGTTAAAATTAAGGGGAATTAACTAAGTGCTAAAACCAGAAATAGAAGAAAAAGGAATAAAAATTTAAAACGCACCAACGGGGATCAAACTACCCCCCTCTTCCGATGCGATCAGGTTAAAAGAAAAGTTAAGACAGTTAAGTTGTACTTATTAAATTGCTTATATTTTCTAAACCAAGCCAAAGCCAAAAATAATTCATTAAAAAAATGAAAATATACATATATAACAATAATTCAGCAAAGTTTGAAAAAAATCAAAGAATTGTTTTTTTTTTCAAGGTCAAGGTCACCAATAGGTCAAATTTTTTATTTGACCTCCGAGGTCAAAATCATCTAAATAAATGTACCGCTATTCAAGATCTTTTAAATGGTCTTTACACAATGCTTCTAAGTGCCAAAGAAGCCGAGATATTGTATTTTGACCTCAGACTACTCTGAAAATTGACATTTTTGACCAAAGTTTCAAAGGTCATATTTTCTGAACCGTATGAGCTAGTGACCTGCAATAAACGCCATTCATATTTTCTCAACAAGATCTGTTAGTGTGCCATTTTTCATAAAAATCAAAAAGGGTCATGGAAAAAATTGCCAAATTTAAGTTGAAGTGACTTGGAATGACCCTTATTAAAAAATATTGCCTTAAAAGCAGAATCAATTATACCATACATTGATCATCCATATATTGATTAAAAATATTTCTTAAAAGATAAAAAAAAATTACTATTAAAATATCTTGTGGTAAACCATTCTAGAAATTAACTACTGTGTTGCTGAAAAATTAGTTTCTCACATCAAGATGGCATCCCTTCTTTATTTTTTTATGACCTCTGGTATCCCTACTGTGATCTAGTTAAAAGAACTTACATCTACATCATCAATCGATGAAAACATTTTGAAACCTCAATCATATCACCTCTAAGAAATCTTCTTTCTACAGAAACCATCCCCAGTTCTATTAACTTTTCCTGATTAATCTTGTTTTTAAAACCAAAAATTATTTTTGTTGCTCTTCACTGTACTACTGACAACATATTAATGTCTTTTCTTAAATAAGGAGCCCAAACCTGTATACAGTATGCAATCAGCAGTCTAACAACTATTATAGAGCTTATTGATCACCTCCTTTTTATAATTAACATTAAAGTTTATTATTCCTAGCACTGTTAGCAGATCTATTCCAAACTTCTAAACACTGTTCTTACACTTTCGAACTACCAATGATAATCACACCCAAATCTTTCTTTATCCATAGACTCAAGTCATTCTACATACATTTCTAATTGAAATTCTTATTAGAATAGACTACATGAAGAACTTACACTTTTCATTATTGAAATTTATATGCCAGTTTTCAGCCCAACCATGTTGAATTGAACTGTCATACATCCCTCAAGATATTATCAGTTTGAAATTATATATAAAAAAACACCAAATATTAATAAAAATTTAAAATCAACTGGTTTCCCAAATTCAAGGTTTCAAGATTTTACCTTGGTCAAGATTCTCATAAAAAAATTTTTTTAAAAAAATTTAAATCTATAACAAAAGAAACTATTTTTACTGTCCTAGTCAAAAATAAATTGCAGAAGTTGCCATTCATTATGCATGCATGGTTTGTCATACCCAACCTTCCCTACGAAAACAATCAAACCATTTCCCATGCAGTTTATTAAACCAACCCATAAATAAATGGGTCTTCAAAATATATTTAAGTGTTAACCCTTTTAAATAATTACAATATGTAAAAAAATAAGGAATAATGAAAAATTTGAATTCACTGTACATCACATTAAAAATATCCGATAAAAATTACATCATACAATTCATTTGCAATAGAATAGTACTTGCATAGTAAAATAATTGAAATTATAGTTATTTAGATCAATGCTATACATGTAGGACAATCAAGAATCCATACTATTGCCGCAAAAACAGTAAAATAAAAAAATTGAAAATAACAAAGGGTTATTTTGATAATCACAAATATTTTTATACGTCTTTATTTATTTTCTTGATAAAAAAGTTTTACAGGAAAAATGATAATATTTGATTAAAAAAAAATTGCTTAATTAATGACGTGGTAATTTGAAAGTTTAAAATACGTCATTGTCTAAGACATACGTATAATTCTTATTAACCAATCAAAAAGTTGCTTACAGTTCGGATGCTTGAAGAAGTGTAAAACTATGACTATAGGGTTCTGTTATAAGTATATGGTGCTGCTTTCATTAGAAAATAGATTGAAAAAAGTTCTTGAAATTTGAATTTAATTAAAAAAACTCAAATGTAAAAGGGATTATCCCCTTTTTGGCTAAGAATTTCTCAATACCTACTGAATATACTGTATATATTTATATTGTGGAATTAGCAAAGTCAATGGGTAGACTTTTTTTGAGTGTTATCAGCATATCCAGAGTTGCCAACATTTTAACATTGAATTATGTGCTATAAATATCGGTAAGAATAATACTTAAAATGATCAAATTCTTCTAAAAATGAAAAAATATGGCACATTTTCATTTTAAAATATTCTTATTGGTAAATTATTACTCGTATCCGTATGATTGTGTATTGTCAGAAATTTTACATAGAGCAAAGTTTATAAACTTGCACTAAAAAAGCAAATTAAATTAATAAGCTGCTTTTTCCCAGACCACGAGTGCAGCCTGTTTGGACATGCGGGTTAAATTTGATCGTTTACCAAGCCATTTTGCTCACTTCTACGTCATAAAATGGAGCACTTCCTTGCATTCCCGATTTTGGGCAGAAACTTGAATCTCAAATTAAGGAGCACTTGTAGGTATGAACATTCCGTCCATATACTGACAACTCTACATTAGCGGTTGGCCCAATTCTCAACTAGGCAGAATCAGTAATTTTTAGACTATGCAAGAGTCGTTCGTTTTCCTGCATGTGTATGCGGATGGGTCAAAGATTTCTCAGCCAGTGAGCTCAACTTCTTCTGCTATGTATTTTCCAACACTGAACTTCACAACTTCATGGAAGCTGGAGGAGTCTCATACAGTATTGTTTGCTGAACTTTTTGCTATATATAAGGCATTGTCTTTTATTATTCAGTCACTTCCACCTCAAATGGTTATTTGTGCTGATTCCATGTCTTCTATTTATGTTATTAAATCAAAAATTCATCATGGTTACAGTAAAATACATACCAAAGTACAGGAATGTTTTCAACAGTTGGCTTTGGATCCAAGATGGCTGTGGGTATCAGGGATAATGAAATTGTTGATGCTGCAGCGAAGCTGGGTCATAATTTAGAAACAATTTGCATTTTTCCAAGTTAGCTAAAGATTTTTTTAAGGACAAACTTCAGAGGACAAATAGGACAGACAACCACAGTGTAAAAATAAATAATAAATAGTAAAATATAAGTTTAAAAATATATATCATCATCACTCACAGGTCGGGGTGTACGGGGGCAGAGCCCCCCGTAGATAAATGTTTTTCCTGATGACGATTTGGGTATAGCACCATATTTGTTAAATTTATATTTTTAAACTTATATTTGGTAATAATTTGATATAGCACGAACCTCTCCTATTTTCACTATGTTGAAAATATGAACTCAAAATATGTTTACATTCATTCTACACATACTTTTCTTTCTCGTTCGAGTAATATAAATAAATTATAAAGAGAAACTTTTTAAAACTGATATTTTTACTACGAATGGTGAAGCAACTGTTCTTCGACTGGCCTTTGTTTGTACAAAAATAGAAAAATCAATTGAATAACAGGTTGCCATATTTGTCCTTCGACTGTTCCGTTATTTTTTTCTGCAATGTACTGTAATGCAGTCTTCGATACTTGGAAATATTGATATTTCAAAGCATCGATATATCAATGAAAATTTATTGAAATTCGTATTATTATTATT
>SEYY01021171.1:62500-63663 GCA_009176605.1 Armadillidium nasatum
AAGTGTAATTAACATTTAATTATTTATATCTCTGTTATAATCAAGATTCTAGAATCTAGAGTTATCTTTAAAATTTTAAATTTTTATTTTTTAATATATCTGAAAAGTAAGAAATGAAAATGATTTACATTAATAATGAAATGCATAGTTATTAGTAATAAATAATAATGTTGATAACTGCTTTTTTTTCAGTATTAATTTAAATTAATAATAAGTAATAATTTATTATTAATTAATTAATAATAACTCATTACTTATTGGGTGTCATTTATTAAAGGCTGATTAATCGGTAATCGGCCCATTTCCAAGGCCGATGTTAGGGAGAGCTAGAACTTGTGAATGAACTAACCTGCCTACACAGGACTTTTGGAAAATGACCCAAGATTTGATGGAACACCTATGTATTACATTCAAATCCGTCAGCCATGAAAAAGGGGCCAACCTATCACAAACTTTGCGTGTTTATATGGGACTCTATTTGCACTAGTCAATTAACTTTAACGAACCTAGTTTTACTATCACTCAAACAATTTAACTAAAGTATAAGGGATGAGGGATAGTAAAAGAAATGTTTACTGATATTACATTTACTTAATGATGAATTGCTAATCAAACAAAGAAAATTTATTAAAATGAATAAGTTTAACTTTTATTAAATTGAATTATATTTAAACAGACCAAAATTTTATAGTTTATCTCTTTTTATCATTAATTTTGCACTCTTGTTTATTAAGGAATGTCTGGTATTTAACCTCTATTAATGGGATAGGGTTGGGGATTGGCAACAACTTGCTGTGTCAGTTAATACTTAAAATAGGAGAAGTATTTTCCTCTTAAGTGGAGTTGTTAGTGATGAAAAACAGGGGTTGGAAGAAGATTATATAATATTTTTAGCTTATCTAATTTGGTAATTGTAGATGGCTTCTCTCTTCCTTTCCTTGTTTAATTTCTGAATTGGGTATAGTATCTTGGTTTCTTCTTCAATACTACAAGATACTGAATGGATAATTTACCGTTGGAGATCTGGTAATGATACAAAGCTGGAATGGTCGACAACCAGAATTAGACGTCCACAGGTTGTAATGGTCTAACAAGTAAGATACCTAGGACTGGATTCTGTATAATTTAGTCCCGATACTGGAAGCCTATGGAGATTGGTTTTA
>SEYY01021172.1:20000-22500 GCA_009176605.1 Armadillidium nasatum
TTATCATAGTTGCTGCTGCTGTTGTTGTTGTTGTTGCTGTTTCTGTTGCTATTGCTGTTGGTGGTGCTGCTGTTGTTGCAGTAGTTATTGTTGTTGCTGTTGTTATTGGTGCTGTTGTTGGTATTGTTGCTGTAGCAGCTGCTGTTGTTGTTGCTGTGGATGTTGCTGTTGTTGGTGGCTTTGTTACAGATTTTAGTAGAGGTGTTTTTATTATTAGTCTTTTATTGTTGCAGTTCCAATTGCATTTGTTGTGTTCTTGTTTTGACCCTGTTGTTATTATTATTATTATTATTATTATTATTATTATTATTATTATTGTTATTATTATTATTATTATTATTATTATTATTATTATTATTATTATTATTATTATTATTATTATTATTATTATTATTATTATTATTACTATTTTTATACTATCATTTTTATTATCATTACTATTATTATATTATTATTATTATTATTATTATTATTATTATTATTATTATTATTATTATTATTATTATTATTATTATTATTATTATTTTATATAAATTCTAAAAATATGACATTTTAAAAAAAAAAAAATTTTAAATAAAAAAAAATATAAAAACTTCTAAATTAAACGAATTTCTGACATTTACAAAAATAATTAAGTTATTTTCTTAATTATAATCAATATTAAAGCTAGCCGAACATTAGCGTCTTTGGTGTATGAAATGAGTCCAAATTGCATGTCAAAATTCGTTGGGACATATTCTTGCAGTTGGCCTTGCCTAATTTCATTTTACAGAAAAATAATTATTATTATAAAAATATGAGAATTAATATAAAAAAAATATAATTAACATAAAATAAAAATATATATAATAAAAATTTAATAATATATTAAAAAAAAAAAACAATATTATTTAAAATAATTAGGATACTTTAAAATTTTATTGAAGTGATTTTGATAAAATAAAAGCAAAGAATTTGGAAATAATTTGATTTTGATTTTTTTTTTTTTCATGTATTTTTTTTTAATTATTATTATTAATTTTTTATACATAATTTTTTCCCTTAATCTGTCACTGAACTTTCAAACTGTGTCACTCAAGGCCCCGGTATACTATTGAATGATATATATATATATATATATATATATATATATATATATATATATATATATATATATATATATATATATATATATATATATATATATATATATATATATATATATATATATATATATATATATATATATATATATATATATATATATATATATATATATATATATATATATATATATATATATATATATATATATATATATATATATATATATATATATATATATATATATATATATATATATATATATATATATATATATATATATATATATATATATATATATATATATATATAATATATATATATATATATATATATATATATATATATATATATATATATATAGTATATATATATATATATATATATATATTATATATATATATATATATATATATAGTTTTTAAGGGAGTGTGTTTCTGTGCTGGCTGCGTCCCTCGTTCAACTATTTTCTCTTTGCCTCAATACTATTATTTTCCTTCAGTATTGGAAGCTCGCGTTAGTTCAACCTATTCTGAAAAAAGGTAGCCGCTCTGATCCTTCTAGCTATCGCCCTATAGCTCTCACTAGTATTCTTTCTAAGATCTTTGAAACCCTTTTCAACTCTCACTTCTTAGTTCATCTGGAATATCATTCCCTTCTTTCTGATCATCAGTATGGCATTCGACGTTCGAGGTCTACTGGTGATATACTTTCCTATTTCACAGATTTATAGTCTTCTGAACCATGGTGAGACTTGTGTGGTGGCACTTGACATATCTAAGCATTTAACCGTGTGTGGCATGCGCCGCTGCTTTCCAAACTCCCCTCCTTTGGGTTTCCTACTTCTCTTTGTTTACTTATGTCTAGCTTTCTTTCTAATCATTCCATTTTGGCTGTTGTTGATAGAGCGACTTCATTCTTTCCTGTTAATAGTGATGTTCCTCAGGGTTCTATCTTGTCTCCTATTCTATTCCTACTTTTAATTAATGATCTTCTCAGCTGCTCATATGATCCTATCCATTCATTTACCGATGACTCGACCCTCCATTCTTTTACTCATTTCAATTCTGCTCCCTCCTTTGCATCTAGAGTTGCCTCTCGTTTTCATCTTTCCGATTCCATTCTTGCAGATCTGGATAGAATTTACTAGTGGGGTCGTCTCAACCTTGTGAAATTCAACTCTTTAAAAATTCAATTTCTAGAAATCTCCCTCTCAAAGAAAAGTCCAACCTTTTCTATTTCTTTGGTGGTTCTCCCGTCTCTCCTGTTGACAATATAAACACACTTGTCTTTTATATAAACAAAAAAAAATGACTTGGAAACCTCACATCACAATGGTTGCAAGGGTGGTCTTAAAGAAGCTGGAAGTACTGTTTAGATTGCAAGAAATTTTTCTTTCTTCGCAGTTACTACAATT
>SEYY01021172.1:40000-42500 GCA_009176605.1 Armadillidium nasatum
TTATTCCACGGTAACTACAATTTTTCTGTACCTTTATTCCACAGTAACTACAATTTAACTCTACATTTATTCCACGGTAACTACAATTTTTTTTCGTGCAGTATATATACCAATATATTAATTATTACAAATCAAAAGAGGGAAATTTTTTTGAGAAATATCTAATTATAAATTGTCATGACATTTTCTAACGAGTTAATAATACTCGTGATATTTATCACGTACAAACTGTATTGTGACATTTGGCAACTTTTTTTTTCAGTATTTTTATATAGTTTTATCAACGTCAGCAAATTAATTATAATATAAATTGCCTATTGTGTGTTATACTTGTTGATGACTGGGTGGAAATTATAACAGTTAAACGCAATTCTTCTTTCGGTAGCATTATTATTATTATTACTTTTATTTATTATTATTATTATTTTTATTATTATTATTATTATTATTATTATTATTATTATTATAGTAACATTTTCCTGTCTATTTTTTTTTTTTTTGTGAACATTTCCTTATCTGTGAAAGTATTTATTTTCTTTTTCCAATACAAATTTAAATTAAATCAGTATTAGCATTTGGCTTTAGTATTAGTATTAGTATTTACATTCGTAGTAGCATTTTACCACGTGCCAAAGAACAATCACAAATTATATAATCAAAATAATCTACGAAAGAAGTGATCATTGTATAAAGATTTTTCTTTCCAAAAGTTAGGATTATTGTATGAAGATTTTTTTTCAGAAGTGAAGAGTATTGGATGAAGATTTTATTTCAAGAGTAAGATTATTGTATGAAGATTTTTCATATCTGTTCGTGTGAGAAAAATATTGTAATTTTCACTTTTTTTTTTAATATAAAAGTTTATATTCTGAGCTCGTACATGTTAGGCTCAAATTCACCTTCCTGAAGCCTTAAAAAAAAAAAAAAAAAAAAAAAACAAGTCTACTGTTGAGTTCTGTCATTTTTATGGACAGTGACATTTACGTTACTAAACAACAAACGACCGAGACAGGAAAACACCTTCGAGTCTTCGCCTACGAAACTTCACAATTCTACATATATATATATATATATATATATATATATATATATATATATATATATATATATATATATATATATATATATATATATATATATATATATATATATATATATATATATATATATATGTGTGTATGTATATATATATATATATATATATATATATATATATATATATATATATATATATATATATATATATATATATATATATATATATATATATATATATATATATATATATATATATATATATATATATATATATATATATATATATATATATATATATATATATATATATATATATATATATATATATATATATATATATATATATATATATATATATACATATATATATATATATATATATATATATATATATATATATATATATATATATATATATATATATATATATATATATATATATATATATATATATATATATATATATATATAATATATATATATATATATAATAATAGAACCTACATATGGTGCTAATTAATAATAATAAACTTGAAGTTTATTCAACAAAATGATCTACAAATATGGGTATCAGAATTTCTCCTTTTCCTCTACAGGTAACAGTTTATAAAATCCGATATTCCCTTGACCCTTTGAAGAAGATGACGAAAAAAAGGACTAATAAAACAATAAAAGGCATAAAAAGAGTAATAAAAAGGAGTTTTAAAAGAAAAAAAAAGGAGTTAAAAAGGAGTTAAAGGAATAAAGGAAGAAAAGAAGTATTTAAAAAAAAAAAAAAAAAAAAAAAAAAAAAAAAAAAAAAAAAAAAAATTCTCTGGATTAGAAGGTTTTTGACTTTTAAAAGTTGTTGTAAGGTTTATTCTTTATTGTATATATATATATATATATATATATATATATATATATATATATATATATATATATATATATATATATATATATATATATATATATATATATATATATATATATATATATATATAACATACTCGCGTGAGTGTCTACACATTTAGGTGCATTTCCGTACCTGTGTGTTCATTAATTTTGTGAGAGAGAGAGAGAAAGAGAGAGAGAGAAGGAGAGAAATAGAGAGAGAGAGAGAGAGAGAAAGTAAGAGGTAGAGAGAGAGAGAGTGGCAATTATCATAAATTACATTAGCATCCAAAAATTGCAAAAATTTGCGTTAAAAATCCAAAAATTCCATAAAAAAGGGAACAGGTGTTCTCAAATCGGAGAACCTGAAATTCGTTTTCCCTAAACCAGACTTAAAAATACACTCTTAGATTTTGCCCTTTCTTCAGGCTATTGGAGAGAGTGGGAGAAAGAGAAGAAGAAGAAGAAGAAGAAGAAGAAGAAGAAGAAGAAGAAGAAGAAGAAGAAGAAGAAGAAGAAGAAAAAAAAGAAGAAGAAGAAAAGAAGAAGAAGAAACGAAGAAGATGAAAAGAAAAATAAGAAGAAGAAA
>SEYY01021172.1:105000-117500 GCA_009176605.1 Armadillidium nasatum
ACTTCAAAGGCGTTACAGAGTAGAGTGTTCTGCAAAAATGGTGAGAAAAGGGGCCCTGGAGGTAATAGCGGGCACCCCCTTCTACGAAGAAAGAACTTGCTCAAATAATGGAAAATGTTCTGAACCTTCAGGTCACAAAGTTCCTAACAGTGGCTGGTCAGAATGGTCTGAATGGTCAGACTGTGATCAGCTTTGTGGAGGTGGTAAACAACACAGGACTAGAAAATGCAGAGGAATCTGCTCGGGTTCATCTTCTGAAGACAGAAACTGTAATATATTTAAATGTAAAGGTAAATAAAATTGCAATATATTTAAATGTAAAGGTAAATTAAATTGTAATATATTTAAATGTAAATTAATTAAATTATAATATATTTAAATGTAAAGGTAAATTAAATTGTAATATATTTAAATGTAAAGGTAAATTAAATTGAAATATATTTAAAGGTAAATTAATTAAATTATAATAATAATAACTTTATTTATTCTAACCAAATTGCTAAATCTACTATCTTCCTGAGTAGGCACATGGTCATGTTGGAGTGAATGGACAACATGTTCAACATCATGCGGTTCAGGGGCCCAAGAGAGATCCCGTCAATGTGTGGCGGTTCACGATCCTTTAAAACCCACTGACGGTTGTAATGGGATCCCAAATCAGCGTCGCCCGTGTCAGAGTGAACCGTGCTTAGGTAAGCCTGATTTTTTGTATTGAAATAAAATATTTTTTCTTATTTAAAAAATTTATTATTATTATTATTATTATTATTATTATTATTATATTATTTATTATATTATTATTATTATTATTATTATTTTTATTTTTATTATTATTTATTATTAGTAGTTAGTAGTAGTAGTAGTAAGTAGTAGTAGTATATATTATTATTATTATTATTATATTATTATATTTATTAATTATTATTTATTATTATATATTTATTAATATTATTAATTATTAATTATTATTATTATTATTATTATTATTATTATTATTATTATTATATTATAATTATTATATTATATATTATTTTATTATTATTATTATTATTATATTATTATTATTATTATTATTATTATTATTATTATTATTATTATTATTATTATTATTATTATTAATATTATTATTATTATTATTATTATTATTATTATTATTATTATTATTATTATTATTATTATTATTATTATTATTATTATTATTATTATTATTATTATTATTATTATTATTATTATTATTATCATTATTATTATAGGTGAAGAAGGGTGGGGCCCGTGGGGTGAGTGGACAGCCTGTTCTGGAACCGAAGAGAGATTGAGGAAAAGAATTTGTCTTTCCAACGACCCGAGCAAATGCGTTGGACTTGACTTACAGAAAATGTCGTGTGAGCTGTTTGAGACCATTGGTGGGTTATTATTATTATTATTATTATTATTATTATTATTATTATTATTATTATTATTATTATTATTATTATTTTAATTGTTTATTATTATTATTATTATTTTTATTATTATTATTATTATTATTATTATTATTATTATTATTATTATTATTATATTTATTTTTATTATCATTACTATTATTATTGTTATTATTATTATAATTGTTAGTACAATTAATATTATTATTATTATTATTATTATTATTATTTTTAATTGATTTTATTATTATTATTATTATTATCTATTATTATTATTATTATTATTATTATTATTATTATTATTATTATTATTATTATTATTATTATTATTGTTATTATTTGTTATTATTACAGATACTCCTACAGTTCTAGAAGCCCGAACCAATTTAGAATCCTCCGACAGAAGCTGCATTTCAGTTCAAACATTCATTGGTTCCTGTTTAGCCTGCTTGGCACTAGGGGCGGTTCTCGGGGCATTTGGGGTATATACCCTGTGCCTCAAAGCCAAACGTGTTAAAATTCCCTCATCTCCTCACTACATATCTGCCAAACCCAATCAGTACGTAAGCGTTCCTGGGAGTGACTGGAAGAATGGCTCTACTTCGGTGATTGCTGAGGAAGAGGCACTGCAGTCTCCCACCTCCACCCTTAAAAAGGGCCTGAAGAACAGCATTAAGAGTGCCATTACGTCACTCCCTCTTAAGGACTATGACACTGCAACTATCAAGAGGTCGAGTCACGGGTCATATGGAAATGGGCACATTAGGGCGGATTTAGAATCGGATAGAATTTTCTTTAGTTGAAAGTCAATAAATAAATAAATAAATATTTTTTATTTTTTTTAAAAAAGTAAAAATATTTTTGAATTAGTAGAATAGACTATTTATAAAAAAAACTATAATGTCCTATGAAGATATATGATACATGTGTTCACTATCCTATTTTGTGCCTTAAATATTATATATATATATATATATATATATATATATATATATATATATATATATATATATATATATATATATATATATATATATATATATATATATATATATATATATATATATATATATATATATATATATATATATATATATATATATATATATATATATATATATATATATATATATATATATATGTATATATATATATATATATATATATATATATATATATATATATATATATATATATATATATATATATATATATATATTATATATATATATGTTTGTAAAGTTAAAAATTGGTGCTATAACGTTTTTCTATAGAAACTAAATTAATGCTAGTCTGATGTGCGAACAAAATATATAAAGAACACCGGTGTTTAACAGAACAATAAAGATTTATTTTGCGTAATGAGTAACGGTAGTGTTCTCTGGGAACAATAAAGATACACACCTAGGCTCTGGATCCAAAAAATGCTCTGCTCGTACAGAACATTCTACACGATCCCCAAATATTAGATACAGTGTTCTGAAAGGATATTGGATTAATAATATATATTTTTATATTAATAATATATATATTTTATTTTAATAATATATATTTTATATGGGAACAAACGTTCAGCTCAAACAAATCTTTCCTTCAGAACATTTGTGTATTGAAATTATTTAAATAAAGCATTTCTTTTGTGATGTATTTTATAGAAATGTATTAAAATGTATCGAAAATGTTGCTATTGTTAATTATGTTATGGAAAAAATCAATAAATTGTAACATTTTAATAATATATCCATGCTCTTAGACAGGTTTAAAACGCTCAAACATTTCACTATAGTTTTTTTTTTGGTAATGAGAATAATAATAATAATGATTTTACCAGTTAGAATAGCAAAAAATTTAACTCGTCATATCTACCCTTATTCTACTAAACAGTGAAATAATATTCCAGTCATATTAGTCTTTATATAATATACTTTATTTGTGTATATATTTATATACTTCATAATACTCGAAATACTATATATTTGTATTAGAGTCTTAAAAAAAGGGGTGATAATCAATTTTAATAGTTTGATACATAATATAATAGCGCAATGTCTGTTTAGACATGTCTTTGAATAATATACTCCAACTGTATTTATTCTAACATACTCCGTTATGTTAGATACATTATACATTATCAATTTTTGTATTAGAGTCTTTTAAAAAAGGGGTGATAATCAATTTTTAATATTTTGATACATAATATAATAGCGCAATGTCTGTCTTCTAAAGATATACTCCAACTGTATTTATTCTAACATACTCCGTTATGTTAGATACACTATACATTATCTATATTTGTATTAGAGTCTTAAAAAAAAGGGGTGATAATCAATTTTTGATATTTTAATACAAAATCTACCCTGGTCATAACTGTCTTTGAATAATGTATTTCAGATCTATTTATATTAATAGACTGCACAAATTTGTATCAGTTTTATGCACTGTTTGATTTAATTAAATTATATTAAATTAAATAAATTAATTTTATTGAATATGATTAATTAAATTTAATTTCATTAATATTTAATTCATATTTTTGTTCTTTTATACAGATCAATTTTAATTTTGTTCTTCAAAGGCTTATATTTTTGAAAAATGTCCCAACGAAATTGACATGAAATTTAGCTATTATTTTCTAATTAGGAAAATAAATATAATAATTGTCATTCGTTGTTGGTAGTATGTCTTTTCTACGTCGAATATGTCACAGCAAAAAAAAATTTTTTATTTTTATTAGAAAAAATTAATTGGTGAAGTTGAATACGCCACAGAAAATTTTTTAGTCATTTTTTATTAGAAAAATAAATTGAAGAAACTATTTTCTTATAAGTTATATGTCTTTTATGTGTTAAATACGTCACAGCAAATTTTTAGATCATTTTTTATTAGAACAATAAATTGGTGAAGCTATTTTCTTATAAGTTATATGTCTTTTCTGTGTTAAATACGTCACAGCAAATTTTTAAATCATTTTTTATTAGAACAATAAATTGGTGAAGCTATTTTCGTATTAGTAATATGTCTTTTCTGAGCTAAATACGTCACAGCAAATTTTTTAATCCTTTTTTATTAGAAAAATAAATTAGCGATGCTTCTTTCTTAATTAGTAATATGTCTTTTCTGTGTTAAATACGTCACAGCAAATTTTTCAATCGTTTTTTTTTAGTTAGAAAAATAAATTGCCGAAGCTATTTTCTTATAAGTAATATGTCTTTTTCCTGTTAAATACGTCACAGCAATATTTTCAATCATTTTTTTTATTGAAAAAATAAAGGTTAAACTACTTTCTTATAAGAAATATACCTTTTCTCAGTTGAATATATCACAGTAAATTTTTCAGTTATTTTTATTAGTAAAATAATTTAGTGAAGCTACTTTTTCTTAAGTAAATTCATTTCATTTTTGAAATTTATGTGATTTTTTTTTTTTGTCATTCGTTGAGACATTTTTTTCAAAAAAGTTTTTTTTTTATTCAACAAATAACACCAAAATCAAAAAAATTAAAACATAAATGAACTTAATTAAGTTTATCCCCCTTTTAGACTCTTTTATTTTATTTCTTTTTCTTTTAAAATTTTCATAAAAGAAAGATAATCATTTTTAAATAGATACATAATCAAACTTATATATATATATATATATATATATATATATATATATATATATATATATATATATATATATATATATATATATATATATATATATATATATATATATATATTATTATATATATATTATATATTTTTTTTTTTTTTTTATTTATATTATTATATATATTTATATATATATATTATATATATATATATATATATATATATATATTATATATATATATATATATATATATATATATATATATATATATATATATATATATATATATATATATATATATATATATATATATATATATATATATATATATATATATATATATATATATATATATATATATATATATATATATATATATATATATATATAGAGTCATTATATATTTATGGAAGTCCTAACCGTGGATTGTGATAGGATTTATATAATGACTACTCTAAATAGACTGTATATCCAGTGAAGGTGCCAAGTTAAACTTAATTTAATTAATTTATATTAATTAATTTAATTAATATAAATTAATTTAATTTAATTTTCATTAATGAGCTAATTTTCATTAATGAGCTATTAATGGTTCATTGAATATTGTTCAAAAGACTCAATAATGTCCGAAATTTTTTATTTCTTTTAAAAAGTGTTTTATTTTATTGTACTAATACTGCCCGGGATATATCTTGTTTTCTAAAAGGATTAATATTGTGTTTAGAATTTTTTTATCTTTTAAAGGGGTCAAATTTTTCATGAAGGTTCCTTGCACTCTAAGGGTCCAATTTGTTCAAAAAGTATCTTACATTCCTATGGATGTAATATCAATATTATGTTTAGAATTTTTTATCTTCTAAAGGGGTCAAATTTTTCATGAAGGTTCCTTGCACTCTGAGGGTCCAATTTGTTCAAAAAGTATCTTACATTCATACGGATCCAATATTGTCCAGAAGATAACTAATTATCTAAATGGTTCTATATTTAATATTTAAATTTCTGAAGGATCCAAATTTTTCAGGAAAGTATCTTGCTCATTAAGAGTCTATTTTGCTAAAAGAATGTCTTATCTTCTAAAGGATGTAATTTAGATCAGAAGTTATCTAATATTCTAAAGGCTCCGATTTTGTTTATATAGTATTTAATCTTTAAAAGGGTTTAATTTTTCCAGAAGGTATCTAACCAAATAAGGGTCCATATTGGATCTAAGGGATCCAATATGGTCTAGAAGATATCTAATTCTCGAAAGGGTCCAATATAAATAATTTTACAATATTTCAAATGTTTTTAGAAGATAAGTTATTCCCTAAGGGGTCCAATTTTGTTTAAAGGGTTTCTTATCTTCAAAAATTTAAAGGGTTCAGTTTTGTCCAGAGGGTATTTTATGTTCTGACTAATGAGTTCAAAATTTTCCAGAAGGTATTGTCTAAGGGGTCAAATTTTATTTAAAGAGTACCTTACCTTCTAAACGGTCCTCTTTTGTTCAGAAGATATCTTATTCCACATATGGTCAAATATTATCCAAAAAATTATAATTCATCCTGAAAGCTCGCTACTATTTAAGTTTTAAATTTGTCTTGAAGGATCAAAGAGTATCCAAGGAATCCAATCTCAGTCAGTTGTTCATAAGATCCCGAAAAATTAATATCGTTCATAAGACTTAGAACAACTTATGTCTTTCATAAGACCAACAAGAAACCATAAGAAACAGAAGAATTAATGTCATTTCTAAGAACTAGTTGGACTAATAATGTTCATAAGAACCAGAAAGACTAGTATCGTCCATATAATTCAGATGAACTAATGTTGTTCAGAAGACCCAGAAGAATTAGTATCATTCTTAAGATCTAGTTGGACTAATGATGTTCATAAGACCCAGAAGGACTAGTGTCGTTCATATGATTCAGATGGACCAATGTTTTTCCGAAGACCCAAAAGGACTAGTGTCGTTTATATGATTCAGATGGACCAATGTTTTTCAGAAGACCCAGAAGGAGTAGTGTCGTTCATATGAGTCAGATGGACCAATGTTTTTTCAGAAGACCCAGATGGACTAGTGTTTCTTATATATGATTCAGAGGAACAAATGTTTTTCAGAAAACCAAGAAAGACTAGTGTCATTCATATGATTCAGATGGGCCAATGTTTTTCAGAAGACCCAGAAGGAGTAGTGTCGTTCATATGATTCAGATGGACCAATGATTTTCAGAAGACCTAAAAATACTAACGTCATCCATAAGACCCCCCCCCCAAAAAAAAAAAAAAAAATGACTGAAGTCATTCAGAAGAGGCATTTATGATTAAAAAGATATAACGTTGACTATACTATCTAATATCTTACAGACAATTTAATAATGTAATAATGTCCAAAGATTTAAGGATATGGCATTCCTAAAAACGAATAATAAAACACTTAACTAATAATGTTACTCTAAAATTGGTTTTTAAGTGTTTTAAATGCCGTATTAATATGCTACATATATTATAGATTTTTATTTTTTATTTTATTTTTTTTTTTTCAAATTTGTAAGTTTGTTGTTTTAATACTTCCAAATCGTAGTTTAAGATTATATAGATTCGTTTTTTTAAAAAAAAATTAAAAATTAAAAAAATTTAAAAAAAATACATACAAAAAAGAACTGAGTTAAATAATGAAAAAAAAAATAATAATAAATACGTAAATAAAAAAATAAATAAATATTTAGTTAAATTAATTTCAAAAAAAGAAAATAGATTTTCAGGTGAAAATTTTGCAGTTTCTAACACTTCAGGAAATAACTGCAGAGGCTAATGGTGGCATATATAATAATAATTATTATTATTATATATTATTATTAATATTATTATTATTATTATTATTATTATTATTATTATTATTATTATTATTATTATTATTATTATTATTATTACTATTATACATACATTTATTATTTAGAAAAATCTTGTGTAATATATATATATATATATATATATATATATATATATATATATATATATATATATATATATATATATATATATATATATATATATATATATATATATATATATATATATATATATATATATATATATATATATATATATATATATATATATATATATATATATATATATATATATATATATAATATATATATATATATATATATATATATATATATATATATATATATATATATATATATATATATATATATATATATATATATATATATATACTATATATATATATATATATATATATATATATATATATATATATATATATATATATATATATATAATATTTATTATATATAAAATAAATAAAAAAAAAAAAAAGAAAAAGAGAGAGAGAGAGAGAGAGAGAGAGAGAGAGAGAGAGAGAGAGAGAGAGAGAGAGAGAGAGAGAGAGAGAGAGAGAGAGAGAGAGAGAGAGAGAGAGAGAAATAAACATAATGTAATTTTATATTTTGTGGTTAAAAGTTTAATGTGTTTTTTATGCTCATATACACACACACACACACATACATATATATATATATATATATATATATATATATATATATATATATATATATATATATATATATATATATATATATATATATATATATATATATATATATATATATATATATATATATATATAGTTTCCTACTGAATTAAAAATTGATTTTGAGTGCCGAAATCAAGAAATGAGTGTTAAATAAATAGATTAAAAAAATAAATATTTTTAAATAATTAAATAAAAATGAAATAAATAAATAAATAAATATTAATTAAAATATAAAGGCAGGTTATTTGTTACATATGTGCTGGTGTAAGTTAATTATAGAATTGTTTTACATGAAAATACAAGTCTAGTCATATATATATATATATATATATATATATATATATATATATATATATATATATATATATATATATATATATATATATATATATATATATATATATATATATATATATATATATATATATATATATATATATATATATATATATATATATATATATATATATATATATATATATATATATATATATATATATATATATATATATATATATATATAAGGGTGTATATAATTTGTGTTCTTTTTTATAACCAGTGCCATAATTTTCAATATATTTTCATTCTCTTATATGTCTTTTTACTTTGAACCTTTATATATATATATATATATATATATATATATATATATATATATATATATATATATATATATATATATATATATATATATATATATTATATATATATATATATATATATATATATATATATATATATATATATATATATATTATATATATATATATATATATATATATATATATATATATATATATATATATATATATATATATATATATATATATATATATATTATATATATATATATATATATATATATATATATATATATATATATATATATATATATATATATATATATATATATATATATATATATATATGTATATATATATATATATATATATACTTCGTTGAAGAAGAAGTCGTCGCTGGTCTTTGGCGATTGGCGAATATATGATTACAGTGGTTGAGATAATGTTTAGCAAGAATAAAACTACTTTGCATTAAGTTGTGAGATTGATAAATATATGGGAATTTATGACAGAAATATTATTTTAAATATATAAGGTTCTATTTATAAATTCGTTTGCTTGCAATTAAATAATGAGGAAAAGGAGAAACCAGTCTTCTTGAGGGGAAACGTTGAGACTCATCATATTTATAATATTATTATTATTATTATTATTATTATTATTATTATTATTATTATTATTATTATTATTATTATTATTATTATTATTATTATTACTCCTTGTAACAAGTCTTATTTAGTCTTATTGCCATAAGTAAATTTTGGAGGTTTGAAGAGGCTGAAATAGTGACTGAAGTTGCTTGATATTAGTTTTAATGCTACACAAAAAGTTTTCTAAACAATTACTCTCGATAGGAGAGAGAAATCATTAATTTTATTAAATTTGAAATTGAAATCTGAGTCTGGAATTGGAATCCGGAATCGCTTTACCGAAGTCAAAAATTGGAATTGAAATCGGAATCTGGAATTGGAATCCGGAATCGCTTTACCGAAGTCCAAAATTGAAATTGAAATCGGGAATCACTTAATCAAAGTCCAAAATTGGAATTGAAATCGGAATCTGGAATTGCAATACGGAATTGCTTTATCGAAGTCCAAAATTGGAATTGAAATCGGAAGTCTGGAATTGGAATCCGGAATCACTTTATTGAAGTCCAAAAATTGGAATTGAAATAGGGAATCGCTTTATCAAAGTTCAAAATTGGAATAGAAATCGGAATCCGGTATCACTTTATGGAAGTTCAAAATTAGAATTGAAATCGGAGTCCGGAACTGGAATCCGGAATCGGGATCCAAATAGGAGCTCAGGATAGCATTTTTTTTAAACAATTTTAAATGTCTTTAATTATTAATTACAGAAGCATTATACAAATTATTGATAATTGTAATAAAAAATAATTTAAAAACAAATAATTTCTCTAATTTCTGATGTGTGTGTGGAGGGGGGAGGGGAGAGGGTTTTGGAGAAATTGTAATATCCCATAAATTAAAAAATTCAAAATTGCAAAATATGTTATTTTGCACCTAAATACTACCAACTTACCTACTACGTTATTATTATTATTATTATTATTATTATTATTTTTTTTTTTTTTTTTTAAATCAGTTTTAAATTTTCCTAAGAATCAGGAAAAATATTCAAATTCAGTTTAAGCTTAATAATAATAATAATAAATAATAATAATAATAAATAATAATAATAATAATAATAATAATAATAATAATAATAATAATAATAATAATAATAATAATAATAATAATAATAATAATAATAATAATAATAATAATAATAATAATAATATAATAATAACAGTAATAATAGCAATAATTTATGAAATACAATAAAATTAAAGGTAAAAAAGAAAAAGAAGAAAAGTTTCAAATCAATTTTTTTCCTGTTAGGGAGAGAGAGAGAGAGAGAGAGAGAGAGAGAGAGAGAGAGAGAGAGAGAGAGAGAGAGAGAGAGAGAGAGAGAGAGAGAGAGAGAGAGAGAGAGCAAAATATTTTGAATACAATTGTTGAAGTGAACAATACAACGGAAAGAATATTTAGGAAACGAAAGAGAGAAAGAACAAAGAAATGAAAAAAAAACAAGACCTTGAAATTTAGAAGCGTTCCTCTAGGAGTAATATTAATCCCTTTTCTATTTGTACATTAATCTAAAGTGAAGTGATTCTATTTGATGATAATATTAATAATAATAATAATAATAATAATAATAATAATAATAATAATAATAATAATAATAATAATAATAATAATAATAATAATAATAATAATAATAATAATAATAATAATAATAATAATATATAATAAAATAATAATAATAATAATAATAATAATAATAATAATAATAATAATAATAATAATAATAATAATAATAATAATAATAATAATAATAATAATAATAAATTTAAAATAATAATAATTACAGCAAAAAAAGAAAGTCAAATTATAAAGGAAAGAAATCCTATATCGCATCACTAAATTAATATATCGCATAAATAATATAGAACAAAGTTATTTAATGTATATATATAAAAAAAATATTTAAAATAATATTAAAATATTTAAAATTTATAAAATATTTAAAATACTATTTAAAATATTCAGTAATTAAAAATATTTAAAAATTATTTTTTGAAAAAAGAATATGACTACTAGCTTAATCTGTAGAGGAATTTTTTTTATCGGATTATTTTCTTTGTGTTTTCAACTTTTCAAAATTTGGAATCAAAATCTCGAAGAAAACGAAATTCAGAGGAAAATAAGGGCTGTAAATTCCGGGGCAAAATATTGTAAGTAGAAGTAAATAAATAAATAAATTAATAAATAAATAAATAAATTAGTAAATAAATAAATAAATAAATAAATTGATTAATAAATCAATAAATAAATAAAAAATCCGGGGCAAAATATTGTAAGCATAAGTAAATAAACATATAAATAAATAAATAAATTAATAAATTAATAAATAAGTAAATAAATCATAAATAAATTTATTAATAAATTAATAAATAAATAAAAAAAAAAAAAAAAAAAAATAAAAATAAATAAATCCGGGGAATTAATAAAAAAAATAAATAAATTAAAAAAAAATCAAAGTATTGTAAGCATAAGTAAATAAATAAATAAATAAATAAATAAATTAATTAATTAATAAATTAATAAATAAATAAATAAATCATAATAAATAAATCAATAAATAAATAAAAAATCCGGAGTAAAATATTGTGAGCAAAAGTAAATAAATAAATAAATAAATAAATAAATAAATAATTTAATAGATAAGTAAATAAATCATAAATAAAAAAATTTATTAATAAATTAATAAATAAATAAAAATTCCGGGGCAAACTATTGT
>SEYY01021172.1:125000-132500 GCA_009176605.1 Armadillidium nasatum
CAATATATAATATTTAATATTAAACATTCAATATTTAATATTTATTATTTAAAATTTAATATTTAAAATTAAAAATCCAAGGTAAAATACCGACTAATATTTAATATTAAATATTTAATATGCAATATTTTATATTTATTTTTTAATATTTAATATTTAGAATTTAAACTTAAATATTCAAGGTGAAAGATTGGCTAATTTTTAATATTTATTATTAAATGTTTAATATTTAAAATTGAATATTCAAGATAAAAGATTTGCTATAATCAAATAGTTAATATTTTATATTAAATATTTATTTAACATTTAATATTTTAATATTTAATATTTAACATTAAATATTTAACATTTAGTATTTAATATTTTTTATTTTAGTATTTTAATATTTTGATATTTAATATTGATGCATTTATATTGAATATTTTCATTATTTACTATGAAATGGTAAATAGAACAGCAAAACTTTAATTTATTTTGTCAATCGTGAACATTGTGTTAATAACGCATAAAAAACGCATTTAAAAAATATTTAATTAAATAATTATTTTTAAAAAAAATTTCCATTTGAAACGCATATATGTTATTAACACCTAAAGTTCATCATAAAAAAAAAATCGCATATTATTTTAAAAAAATATTTCCATTTGAAACTCAGAAATGTTATTAACACCTAAAGTGCATAAAATAACGCATAATATTTAAGTGTTATTTCTATTTTGAACTCATATCATGCATATTAATTCCACTTTAACCTTAAAGATGTAGTGTATGTGTATGCCATCAGTTGAAAATTTAAAATAACTCATAAGTGCTATCAATATTTTTTATGCGTTAATAACATATCAATGATGATTGACAAAAATAAACGTGTTAAAACGCATAAAACTTTTAAGAGTGTATAGGGAGGAGTCTTTTTTTTGAGATCTATCTTATATAAACTAAAATAAAAGTCACTTGTGATCTACAGTCTACATTCTCTCTGTATATATATATATATTATTTATATATATATATATAATATATATATATATATATATATATATATATATATATATATATATATATATATATATATATATATATATATATATATATATTATTTTTTTTTTTTTTTTTTTTTTTTTTTTTTACCATACTTATTTTTCATTGTCCTAATATCATATATATTTAATAATAGGTTCCGACTGGGCCATTGTGAGAACACTGGGTACAAAACAACAATTGAGAACAAAAGCGAGCACACATGAATACCTTCTCGAACCGTTATTTGCCGCTTCGTTCGAATTGGGAGACTTTGTTTATTTCTTCTTCACTGAACTCGGACTTGAATCAGCATCATGTGGAAAGGTAAATGAGATGCAAAAAGCCATAGTCAAAATATAATAGAGGTAAATTAATAGGGAAGTGTCACACAGTTTTGAGATGGAAGGAAGTTGTCTCTTCTCATTCCTCTCATCTACCCAGGTTCACACAGCCTCTCAACGTATCCCATGACCAAAAACATTAGTGTTAAAATAATACGAAAAAGTATCATAGTTTTGACCTGGAAGAAAGTTGATTTTTGTCATCCCTCACACCTACTCAAGTTGACACAGAATTTCATGCCCTGATTTTACAAACTTCATAAAGCTTCTCTATACCCTGAAACTTTTTTAATATATCAACCTAACATAAACTAAATTACTCTTAATCATA
Source organism: Armadillidium nasatum (assembly GCA_009176605.1). Taxonomy (NCBI): domain Eukaryota; kingdom Metazoa; phylum Arthropoda; class Malacostraca; order Isopoda; family Armadillidiidae; genus Armadillidium; species Armadillidium nasatum. The sequence goes on from SEYY01021172.1 coordinate 126,696, forward strand.
TATATATTATATATATATATATATATATATATATATATATATATATATATATATATATATATATATATATATATATATATATATATATATATATATATATATATGAGATACATTAAAACATACCTTACTTAACCTGCCCTAAGCTGAATACCAAAACGATAGAACATCAAAATTAATTGAAAGCAATAAAATAGTTTCCGATTTTGCGTTAATTTTAAGGGTAAAAAATGAATTTGTAGATATAAATAAACTTAATTACCTATACCATCATACCTATACCTGAGTAGTCTATTTAGTAATCAATTTCAAATATAAAATAATATAATTACTAACAAGATCAAATCTAACCTAAAAGCATATAATAAATAATCTTTCTTTAACCCAAACCAACCTAACTACCCACTCAATCATTCCTAATCCTAACTAAACTACTGTAAACTTTCCCAATGCAAATTTAAACTTAAAAATCCAAGGTAAAAGATTGCTAATATTTAATATTTAATATTTATTATTTATTATTCGGAACTTATCTAAATATCCAAGGTAAAATATTGTTTAATAACTAATATTTAATATTTATTATTCGGAACTTATCTAAATATCCAAGGTAAAAAGATTGCTAATATTTAATATTTATTATTCGGAACTTATCCAAGGTAAAAAGATTGCTAATATTTAATATTTATTATTCGGAACTTATTTAAATATCCAAGTAAAAGATTGCTAATAATTAATATTTAATATTTATTATTCGGAACTTATCTAAATATCCAAGGTAAAATACTGTTTAATAACTAATATTTAATATTTAATGTCCAGTTTTTAATATCCAATTTCAATATTCAATATTTTATATTACATTAAAATATCTATTTATTATTTAATATTTAATATTTAAAATTAAAGCTGACTTTTATAATTCCCTAACAGACACTGCCTAACCCTATCATTTTTTAGCAGGGGTCTACCTGAACCCCCAGGGGATCACAGACCTTTGAGAGGGGGTCCACAATTACCTTTTATCTATATTTAATTTAAGAATATTACATATGAATATATAGAAAAAAAAAAATATGAATATATAGGGGTCCAGATAAGTAAAATTAGGAGTCAGAGGGTCCACAAACAAAGAAAAAGGTAAGGAATCCCTGGTCTAAACCTATTATTCTTAACATGGACCAACCTTATTATACTCCCACTTATCTTATTTAATTAATTATTTAGTTAATTACTTTTTTTAATTTAATTAATTATTTAGTTAATTACTTATCTTTTTAATTTAATTAATTATTTATTTTTTTTAATTTAATTAATTATTTATCTTTTTTAATTTATTTGATTAATTTAATTAAAGTTTCTGAGTTTCATTTGCATGTTTAAATTATCAATAAAAAATTTTTATATTGAACTTTAAAAGAAAATAGTTTAAGATAAATCAGTGATCTAATCCTTCATAGATAAACCAGTAACATAATCTTAAATAGATAAACCAGTGATTTATTCCTTCGTAGACAAACCAGGGACATAATCCTTCATAGATAAACCAGTGATCTAATCCTTCATAGATAAACCAGTGATCTAATCCTTCATAGATAAACCAGGAGACTAATCTTTCATAGATAAACTAATGATCTAATCCTTCATAGATAAACCAATGATCTAATCTTTATAGATAAACCAATGATCTAATCCTTCATAGATAAACCAGTAGTCTAATCTTTCATTTTTTTCAGTTTATATATCCTAGAATTAGCAGAGTTTGCAAAAATGATCCTGGAGGGAAACGACAAGAATGGCGGTTTTCATGGCTAACTTTTCTGAAGGCGAGGCTCAATTGTTCAATACCTGGTGGTGCTCAACCCTTTTTTTATAATAGAATAAGAGACGTTGCCTATATTCCTGAAAAGGAGATCTTCTACGCAATATTTACCACGCAGGAGTAATATATTTACTTTTTCATTGATTTTTCAGTGCTTTTTCGCCTGATTATATTATATTATATTATATTATATTATATTATATTATATTATATTATATATATATATATATATATATATATATATATATATATATATATATATATATATATATATATATATATATATATATATATATATATATATATATATATATATATATATATATATATATATATATATAGTATATATATATATATATATATATATATATAGGTACTTTTAGACCAGCACCTAAGGGATCAGCGGTTTGCTTCTATAGTATGTCTTCTGTGAAGGAGAGTTTTGATGGTAAATTCCTTCGACATTTAGGGGAAGGCCAAGGTGGGACGTGGACCGCTGCTAGTGAGCCAAGTTATAAAACCGGTCACTACCGCTGTAATGAAGATGACCTTAAAGAAGAGAGGGAAAACCCCATACCAATGGCAGAACACTACATTCTGATGGACAAAATGGTTGATCCTGAAACTACTTATCCTATTTTTACTTCCGATTATAATAAGTAATAAGCTGAAGATTAAATTTTTTTAAATATAAAATATAAATATTTTTATGGTTCTGAGGATCTAACTGTTTGGAAAGGGATCTATATAGAATATATCTTTCTGGTCATGGGAGATTTAACTGTTGGGAAAGGGATCTAGACCTTTTTTAAAATATAGAATATAAGATATCTTTCTGGTCATGAAAGATTTAATTGTTGGGAAAGGAATCTATATAGAATATATCTTTCTGTTCATGGGAGATTTAACTGTTGGGAAAGGGATCTAGACCTTTTTTAAAATATAGAATATAAGATATCTTTCTGGTTATGAAAGGTTTAACTGTTGGGAAAGGGATCTATATAGAATATATCTTTCTGATCATGGGAGATTTAACTGTTGGGAAAGGGATCTAGACCTTTTTTAAAATATAGAATATAAGATATCTTTCTGGTCATGAAAGATTTAATTGTTGGGAAAGGGATCTATATAGAATATATTTTTCTGTTCATGGGAGATTTAACTGTTGGGAAAGGGATCTAGACCTTTTTTAAAATATAGAATATAAGATATCTTTCTGGTCATGAAAGATTTAATTGTTGGGAAAGGGATCTATATAGAATATATCTTTCTGTTCATGGGAGATTTAACTGTTGGGAAAGGGATCTAGACCTTTTTTAAAATATAGAATATAAGATATCTTTCTGGTCATGAAAGATTTAACTGTTGGGAAAGCGATCTATATAGAATAAATCTTTCTGGTCATGGAAGATCTAACTGTTGGGAAAGGGATCTAGATCTTTTTTTAAATATAGAATATAAGATATCTTTCTGGTCATGAAGGATTTAACTGTTGGGAAAGGGATCTATATAGAATATATGATACCTTTCTGGTCATGGGAGATCTAACTGGTGGGAAAGGGATCTAGACCTTTTCTAAAATATAAAATATAAGTTATCTTTCTGGTTAAGGAAGATCCAACTGTTGGGAAAGGGATCTAGATCCTTTATAAAATATAAAATATTTATCTTGATTTGAGGATATAATTGTCAAGAAAGGAATCTAAATCCTTTATAAAATATAAAATAAAATATATTTTTTCTGGATCTAAGGAGCTAACTGTTGGTAAAGGGATCTATATCCTTTATAAAATATAAAATATAAGATATTTTTCTGGTCTTGAGATTCTAATTGTAGGGAAAGGGATCTAGATCCTTTATAAAATATAAAAAATAAGATATTTTTCTGGTCTTGAGGACTTAACTGTCGAAAAAGGGATCTAGATCCTTTATAAAAATAAGATATTTTTCTGGTCTTGAGGATCTAACTGTCGAGAAAGGGATCTAGATCCTTTATAAAAATAATATATTTTTCTGGTCCTGAGGACCCACCCGTTGGGAAAGGGAACCTTTATAAAATAATTTAAGATATTTTTCTGGTCATGAGGATCTAACTGTTGGGAAAGAGATCTAGATCTCTTTTTAAAATGTAGAATATAAGTTATCTTCCTGGTCATGAGGATCTATAACTGTTGGGAAAGGGATCTAGATCTCTTTTTTAAAATATAGAATATAAAGATTCTTTCTGGTTTTAAGGACCTAACTATTGCGAAAGGGATCCTTATAAAATATAGAATATAAGATATTTTTCTGGTCATGAAGAACCAACTGTTGGGAAAGGGATCTAGATGATAAAATTTTTCCTTCATTGGTGCCTGCTAAACTGAATTGTATAATGGATTAATAATTGATAAAAAATTAATTAACAATTATTATTTAATATTTTAATGTATTAACATTTAAATAAATAATAAAATAAATGGAAACCAAATAAAATTAAAAAATAATAAAATAATGATAATAAAATAAAATAAGAAATAATGAAAGGACAATATTTTTTAAAAAATGGAGAAAAAAATTTATATTTAAAAAACTAATAAAATAAAATATTCAAAAAAAATAAAATAAAATATTTAAAAAAAAATAAAACTTTAAAATACACAATAAAAATATAAATTTTAGCCTTAATTAGTAATTAAATAATTATATTTGTTACATTATATCGGCATTAGAACTTGTACATTAGCTACTTATTTTGTAAGAAACTCCGCCCATTTTTGTTTGGATTTTCAGAAATTGAAAAAAAAAAATAACATTTCTTTAATTAAATCTGAAGAACAATAAAACTTTTTGATTTTTTTTTAAATTTAATTTTAATTTATTTAAAAAAAAAAAAAAAAAAAAAAAAAATCACACACACACACACACACACACACACACACACACACACACACACACACACACACACACATATATATATATATATATATATATATATATATATATATATATATATATATATATATATATATATATATATATATATATATATATATATATATATATATATATATATATATATATATATATATATATATATATATATATATATATATATATATATATATATATATATATATATATATATATATATATATATATATATATATATATATATATATATATATATATATATATATATATATATATATATATATATATATATATATATATATATATATATATATATATATATATATATATATATATATATATATATATTTATATTATATATATATATATATATATATATTATATATATATATATATATATATATATATATATATATATATATATATATATATATATATATATATATATATATATATATATATATATATATATATATATATATATATATATATATATATATATATATATATATAAACTACATAGACTAACTCATATGAAAGTCGAATCAGTAATGACGAAAAAAACCGGAAACGTCTCATTATTCTACATTGCGAACGACAACGGAACTATCAATAAAATTAGTCTAATTCCAAAAGACCAGAAAAAGGTATCGTCCGCTGACATTAACGGGAAGGTTTTCTGCCTTTTGGACATTTTTAACCCATTTCCCACAGAGAAGGAAGAAAAATTGATGTCTATGGAGTATAAGGCTTCCACGGTATTTTAATTATATATATATATATATATATATATATATATATATATATATATATATATATATATATATATATATATATATATATATATATATATATATATATATATATTATATATATATATATATCCTTTGGTGGGCAAAGACCAGAGGCTTAACAATTTCAACCAGAGTTGGGGAAATACCTTTTTCTAAAATTTTCACATTTTTGTAATCCAAGCCCATACACTTCTCCAATTTTCACATTTTTGTAATTCAAGCCGACTCACTAACCCAATTTTCACATTTTCCTCCCTAGCCTTCTAATGTTTAATAAAC
>SEYY01021172.1:142500-145000 GCA_009176605.1 Armadillidium nasatum
GAGGAGAAGAACTGCTGTATGGAGCAGTTTAAACTCTAAAACTTGCTTGGAATAAGCTGGTTTTTCCTCTACCTGGAATAGGTTGAGCCCGAATGACTGTAATAGTCTTTCGATAAGAAAGAACAGCTGTTGTAGGAACAGTTGGATTGGAACTTGCTTGGTAATTAGCTTGTTCTATACCTGGTAATGGGTTGTCTCGAATGACTGTAGTTGTCTTTCGATAATTAATAGATTGAGTGGAAATATTCTTTCTAACCAAGTACATGGTAATATGTTCTGATTATATGAAGTGCATGTAAATTTGCTCTTCCTAGAGGTGTTGCATGGGAATGTGCTTCACTGTTGTAGCTTAACGAACGATAGAACCTTAACGTAACTCCGAAGAAGCCTTGTTTAATATTCACGCTACCATTTATTCATTTATTCATTTATTTATTTTGTTGTAATTATTATTTTTGTATATAGTAAATATTAAGAAAATCCTCTGAGTCTTTTATTCGCCACGCTATTGAGTCTGGTTCACATCATTATTTTTATTTTAAAAAGGGACATATTGAATCCGTTGGGACAAACCCTTTAAAATATATATATATATATATATATATATATATATATATATATATATATATATATATATATATATATATATATATATATATATATATATATATATATATATATATTTAGAGAGTTAATACTATTATTAAATTTGATAATGCAGTGACACTCTTTTCCGATTGGACATCAAAATTCTGACGTTAAAAGAAGAAGCCTCTTGGCCTGCTGGAGGAGGCTCCGTAGTCAATTGTCTCGAGTTCGGGAAATCAATAAAACTTTGCCGAAATTATTTGAAAATCTTGAACGTTATTGATGGAAAAGTTTTCGTTTGTGGTACATACGCATGTGCGTCAGCTTGTACTTGGAGAAAGTAAGTTTAGTCTCTCTCTCTCTCTCTCTCTCTCTCTCTCTCTCTCTCTCTCTCTCTCTCTCTCTCTCTCTCTCTCTCTCTCTCTCTCTCTCTCTCTCTCTCTCTCTCTCTATCTATCTATCTATCTATCTATCTATCTATCTATCTATCTATCTCTGTTTGCTTGTCTGTCTGTCTATCTCTCTCTGTATATATATATATATATATATATATATATATATATATATATATATATATATATATATATATATATATATATATATATATATATATATATATATATATATATATATATATATATATATATATATATATATATATATATATATATATATATATATATATATATATATATATATTACCAAAATCTTACAGGCTTACCAACATCAGCATTATAGAAAAATCAGAAGAGGAGTTTGTTGCACCATTTGATCCCTTCGAAACTGTGACGTTAGTAATGACAAAACCTTATGAGAGTTTTATAGCAATGAGAGTTGGAAAACCTTTCACCGAAAATGGTAAATAGTTTTCAATTTTCAAAGTAGTTTTCGATTTTCAATTTTCAAAGTAGTTGTCAATTTTTAATATTCAATGTAGTTTTCAATTTTCAAAGTAGTTTTTAATTTTTAATTTTTAAAGTAGTTTTCAATTTTCAATTTTTAAAGTAGTTTTCAATTTTTAATTATCATTGTAGTTTTAAATTTTTCAATTTTCAAAGTAGTTTTCAATTTTCACTTTTCAAAGTAGTTTTCAATTTTCAATTTTTAATTTTTAAAGTATTTTTCAATTTTTAATTTTTTATGTAGTTTTCAATTTTCAAAATAATTTTCAATTTTTAAAGTAGTTTTCAATTTTTAATTTTCAAAGTAGTTTTCAGTTTTCAATTTTCAAAGTAGTTTTCAATTTTCAAAGTAGTTTTCAATTTTCAATTTGAAAGTAGTTTTCAATTTTCAAAGTAGTTTTCAACTTTCAATTTTCAAAGAAGTTTTCAATTTCAATTTTCAAAGTAGTTTTCAGTTTTAAATATTCAAAGTAGTTTTCAATTTTCAATTTTCAAATTAGTTTTCACTTTTCAATTTTAGAAGTAATTTTCAATTTTCAAAGTTTTCAGTTTTTAATTTTCAATGTAGTTTTCAATTTTCACAAAGTAGTTTTCAATTTTCAATTTTCAAAATAGTTTTCAATTTTCAATTTTCAAAGTAGTTTTTTTTCCTTGAGGAATTTCCATCTTTTTGTGTAAATTCTATTTAAAACCTCACTTGAAGAGCATCCATATCTACACTATGTACTAGATCTATGGTTTGAAAAGAAAGTAAAACCCTTATTATTTCTGGAATGATAACTGAAAAAGAAATCGATGATTGCAAAAAAGAAAAAAAGAAAACCAAAGCGTGTTCCAAATTTGATTAATGGAAAATATAAAAAAAAGAAAAAAAAGACACTTCTTGAAATTCTTTATTATCACGCAACCCTTCAATCCTTGATAGTTGGTATAATATATAAAGTATTTGTATAATAGTTTAGACTTAATCTAACTGACAAGAATTAACTGACAGAACTTCAATTTTCAAT
>SEYY01021172.1:157500-185000 GCA_009176605.1 Armadillidium nasatum
GTCCCTTTCAGATTTTTAGAGGATTTCTTGAGACAATCCGGCATATTTTAACTAGACCAAACCAATTTTATCTTTTGAAAAAAAATAAATAAATAAAAGGATTTACTCAAATCCTTTAATCCTATTTAATTCGTGTATTAAGAAGTAACCTATGTTCTTAAGTGCTTAACTCAAATAATTTTTACCATTAAATTTCTTCTGACATTTTTTCTTTGATTATGAAGACCGTTAAATTAATTTTTTCAAAACTAACTTCTTAAAATTAAATGAATTAAAATTTTATAAATTTTTTCATTATTGTTATTCTAAATAATATCTTAAAGCTAAAATGACTTATGATTATATCCTAAAATCTTCACGTTTTAAATCATTAATATTAAATTAATTTGATTTATATATATATATATATATATATATATATATATATATATATATATATATATATATATATATATATATATATATATATATATATATATATATATATATATATATATATATATATATATATATATATATATATATATATATATATATATATATATATATAAATATGTAAATTCTTAGGGTAATTTCATACAAATATGGGGGTAAATTTCTCGTTCATGGTCACTACCGCTACTTTTGTTATGATCCGAACTTCCCGATTTCGCAGTGATCCAAGCGGGCTTATAAATTTTTGGAAATGTATGGTATATATTTATTATAGTTTGATAGTCTTTATTAATTAAAGATTATGCCCCCAAAAAGGAAAGATCCAATCTGTGGTGAAAAACCAGCAGCAGAACTTCAGGCTGATCATGAATTATTTTTACAGGCTTTTGAAAGTAAGTGTGGAACTTGATATAGGTCCTGGTTATAGTTACATAATGCATATATAATTTGTTATGGCTAATGTGCAAAATTTTTTCTGAGGAGTTTCTTGAAATTTATTTATCTTATTTAGTTTGCATTATAAATTTGCAGAGATGTAGTTAAAAACAGTTAAAAGTTTACATTAGATCAGTTACACAAACTTCAGAAACAAAATTTAATTTTAATGTATAATAGAAATAAAGGGTAGTCAGATTTTTTTTTTTTAGTTAAGCATATTTATACTTTATTAAAAATGTTAACCTAAACCAATTATACTGAAATGTATAAAACAATGCCTAATGAAACCCTAATAATATATATATTACTTAAAAAGATATTTTGAAATAAAAAAATGGTAATTGTTTAATGGAAGAGCCTCACTGATTTTCATTATTTTTCAGAAACACTGCTTATATATTAAAATGAAGAATAAATGCAAAAAAAAGTGTCCGAGAGGCCTATAGCATAAATAATTTATATAGGAAATATCTGTACTTTAATTATATCGCTGTTTAAGTTTAAGACAAAGAACTCACTGATAGTCATTTATGACTAAATAAAATATAATTAAAATCATGGTTGCCAGAGCTGATAACAAAAGTTGCCATAATTGATCAAAAATGGTAACCAGAAAAAAAAAATGGTATATGGTAAGTGTCATTTCAGGGAATATTTTTTCTTTATATATATCAAAACTACGAAATGAATCATGTTTTTTGCGTAAATTGAGACACAAAATGGTTTTGTATACTAAAAATAAAAAATCAATTAAAGTAATAAGTACAAGAATTTAATAACACAGGATGACTTTAATAGCTTATTATCATTTACTGCGCAGGTTGTCACATGAGTGGCAGAGAGGAAATTTTAGTTATTTCAGAATAAAAACTAAATAATTTTTTTATTTTACTGAACTATAAACAAAATATTACAAAATAATTAATTACATGTATTGAAGTGATGAAAAATTATAGTTTACATATTTTAATTTTTATGTAACAGTAATAGAAAAGTCCCAGCATTCACTAGGTTAGGCCTCTTTGCCTACCATTAGGCATATTTTTACCCATTAAGTCTAGGTTAGGTTAAGTCTGACGAGTTTGTTAGATATAGGTAAAGGTGTAGGTTGTTTCTGAGTTTCGATTGTTAAAAAATATCGAAAATCGAAAATATCGGAGAAGCCTAACGTAAACAAGAAAGTTGCCAGAGGTACTATTACACTAGACATACACACAATTATTACTTACTTACTTTTCTAGCAGAACCTAATTCGACTTATCATAACCTGAACTACCGAAGATGCCGTAATTTAACCTAAACAATAATAATTTTAATGTACTTATAGTTTATAACATTACCTAAATTTAAGGTATCTGAACTGAAAAGAACAAATTACACATATCTTGAACAGTCAAGGTAACAAACTCGTTAGGTAGGAAAGTATCGATTAAAATAAAATATCGATATAAAAAATATCGAAACTCAGAAACAATTACACCTAAGCCTTAGATATAACAAACTAGTTTGATTTAACCTAACCTGGACTTAAAAGGTAAAAGTATATCTAATGGCCAGCAAATATAGACCTAACATAGAGAATGCTGGGCCTTTCAGAGCATAAAATAAAATTTTTTTTTTTTAAATGAATGCATTATTTACTTTCAAAACATTTCATCTTCGTAGTTTCAATATATTAGGAAATTTTTTTTTTTATTTTAAGCTCCAAAATAACTATAAAATTTTTAAAATATCCTCTTTGATGCAGTAACCTGATAGTGGAATGTCAAATGCTATTAAAGTCGTATGATTTGTGGTTAAATGATCGTAGTTATTATTTTTTATTTAAATTTTTTTTTGTGCATCAATTTTCCCATAAACGTGATTTCAGATCAATTCATTTTCGTAGTTTTGATATAGCCTATTAATTATATTACCACCATTATTACTATTATTATAATTATAATAATTATTATTATTAAGGTTTACAGTCCATGGTTCACAAAAAATACATATTTAAACTTCTGGCTACCATGTTTTATATATTAGGGCAGCTAAAGTTCAATGAGTTTGACAACCATGGCTATTTTAATATATTTTTTGTCGCATATGAAAGCAGTGAACTTAGTGTTGTTTGCGTTTAGTATAGATAATTGCTACTTAATTAATATTACATTTTTAACTGACAGTTTTTGTGCTTATTTATTTTAATGCATTTACAGTGTTCTCAGGAAAAATAATGAAAATTAGTTGAGGCCCTTCAGTTAAACAATTAGCAAAAAAATTTGTATTTATGTAGCAAATGTTTGAAACCTAACAATTTGTTATAGCTTATACTTGAGAATGGAAATGTAGTCTTACTTTGTTATAGAAAATGTGAAAGGAAATGTAATAATTGCAATTGTTAAATGAATTATACAAAGTTTAGCAAAGCTTGGAATATCAGATTTGTTTTTTAAAAACTTTAAGTCTAAAGAAATTAAACTAAATATTGATATCCTGAATATGAAATAATTGGTCTATTGATTTTGTAATTTACTAGTATTCTAGATTACAATATTGCAATGAATGTAATATTTAAATATCTTGTATAATTTTAAAGGTAAAATTTTCACTTTTGTATTTATGTAAAAAAATAAATAAATAAATATATATATATATATATATATATATATATATATATATATATATATATATATATATATATATATATATATATATATATATATATATATATATATATATATATATATATATATGATGGACTGAAAAATAATGCCTGTTGATGTGTTGCTAAACAATGGAAACAGGTATAAGCATGTTCAGATCTCATTTGAAAGATTGAAGCTTGTTGAATAGATTTGGCACTCAAACTGTATAGTTATTTGGTTTTATTATTGTGAAGTGAAAGGTAAATGGAATTTAATGGTGATATTTTGCTGAAACAACATGCTGTGATTGAATTTTTGCATGTCCAATAAAGGTGAAATGTTGATTCTGATTCATGATCTCCGGGAAGTGGCTGCCCCATTCCAGTGAGCACTGATGAACATCATGCTCGGTTTGATGACATTATTCAGGGAATTTGATGAATTAGTCAGTCCAAAATTGCTTTCATGCTTGCAGTTTTGAAAAAGCCTATTCAAGCAATACTTGCAGATTTAAAGTATCAAAAAAATTTGTGAGAAGGCAGTTGACAGAAGCCTGAGAACAATTGGTCGATATTGCTAATGAAATTCTAAACCATTATCATCAAGGGGGTGATCAATTTCTTTAAAACATTGTAACGGGAGACCAAACATGGGTCCACCACTATGATTCAGAAAGAAAATGAGCTTCTATGGAATTCAGGCACCGCTTACCTGTGTATGAAAGTTTGACTCGACCCTCCAGCTGTTAAGCTCATGCTGATAGCATTCTGGAATGTGGAGGGTTTCATCTATTCAGAATATCTGCTGAAGGTCGCAACTGTAAAATCTGATCATTATTGTGAAACTCTCTAGAAATTGAAGAGCCTCATCCGTTGAATAAGACCAAACTGTACTGTTTTCCTCCTGCATTATGGCAATGCTTGAACCACATTTGCAGTGCCCAAATGCTTCAGAAACTTGAATTCTTGAACTACCAGGTCATGATCAATCACCCTAAAGTACTGATCTGGCCCCCAGGGATTTTCACTTATTTCCAAAGTTGAAGGAGAGTCTCCACAAGTGAGATTTGTTTCAGATGAAGAGAAGAAAGCGGAGGCAGGCTGGTTCTGGAAAACATTTCAAGACTTTTCAATGGGTTTTGAGAAGTGGGTTCAACATTTGCAGAAATTTATTGATGTTCAAAGAGATTTTGTAGAAAAATAATATTACATATTCATTGAATAAACCTTCAACTTTCTTTCAGTCTTTGTTTCTTTACCTTATCTGCAGTGTATGAGATTTTATGTCAGAATGGGCATATATATATATATATATATATATATATATATATATATATATATATATATATATATATATATATATATATATATATATCCTTGTGGAACATCACAAGCTATTCAAATTTTTGGAAAAGATATAGAAATTCAGTTTTTATATATAACCCATGAGAAATTTTTCTGTATTTATAATGTAAGTCTATTTCATAAAATCTTTGTTTATAGTTAAACACCCTAAATTTATTTTGATTAAATTTCTATTTTTATATTCACTAACATCATCATGTTTTATTATTTGTAACTCTTAATTCATATTTTTTTTAATTAGTTGCAATATTTAACCTCCTTTTTAATCAGAACTAATGAGTAGGTTTTATTATCTTATAAGTTCAACTTATTTTGGTGCTTATGTGAGACTTTAGTGAAAGGATAAAAAACTCACCCTCACCCTCTAATAAGCAGGTAAACCATAAGCAATAGTTCTCTCTACCCTTCTAACACTGTCAGAGGTAGATATATAGCAAAAGGTTAAAATTCACTTTGCATTTTTAAAAAATGAATTCTTAAAAACAAATCATTGTTTATTTTGCTATTTGTGAAAATATTTGTGTGAACTTGTTTACTATTATTTAGAATATATTTCACCTTCAGTCAATATATATATATATATATATATATATATATATATATATATATATATATATATATATATATATATATATATATATATATATATATATATATATATATATATATATATATATATATATATATATATATATATATATATATATATATCAGAGCCAACTCAAATTTATAGGTACTTAAGAACAAGAAACCTTATAAGTGTAAGTATAATGAACAAGTTTTTATAATTAAGAATTTGAGAATAAATTTTAGTTCCTATATTTAAATTATACAATAATATCCATACTTCAGCTCATTGTATTAAGTAAATTAATTTGTATTTCAGCCTATATTTCTACAAAGAACACTGTATTATATGAAAGGACGTATGAGTCGCACTCATAAAAATAGAGCAAATTTTAAAGTCGATTCACTTTTAGGGAAGGTGAGTATTTATTGTTAATGCCATTATAGTCAATAAGATTAAAAATTTACTACACTTATAATTAAGGGTGGCAATGCACAGAAGAGGTTCTCTTAAGAACTTGAACATTCTTCAAGTGATGTGTCCCATGAATCAATATTTTTAAATCTAGATTTAGCAGTCTTTAAGCTTACTGCAGAAAGATTTACATCTTAAAATATTCATCTTCAGTTTTTGTTGCAAGAGATGTAAAATAATCACATGGCTTACTTAAGTGAACATTGGGGACTTATGCCATGCCCTTTTTTTTTAATACTTTTAAATATATTTGCAGCAATGTTCTTTTTTTTATATTGATTAATTTTGATTATAATGTATATTTACATGATGGCTTAAGTGTTTCCATTTTAGTAATCTACAAAATCTAGAAATATGGTTGATTTTCTGAAAATCTTGCTGCAGCTTGGTATAAATACAGATTTTTTATGAAACACGATCAATATTATTCATGTCTATCTGAATCAGGTCTGAAGAGAAAGGAGCAAATTAGGATCCTTGTCATATTAAAGGCCGACATGTCCCGAGACACAGCATTTGAAGGTGTGTAAGTCCTAGGAAATTGGAAAAATAGATGAAGATAGTTCTGAAGAGCAGTGTCCGTTCTAATAGCGATAGTATAGAGAAAGTGATGCAACAATTCGATGAGCAGAAAGAGATTAGAGAGATTTACCAAGTGTCTCAAGCAAGAAAATGGCTGTTGTAAAGTACCTTGTTTTGTAATATGAAGTGGACTAGAATGAGATACTTTTACTTGTTTTGGGTGGCTTGCAGAATGACTAGGCATGTTTACATGCCTTCATAGCTGTGATGTATGTTTGATATTTGCTGTAAAACATTGTCTTCTACATTTTTATCATTCTAATGTAATTGAGGAAATATGTTTGTACAGTGCAGTATATATATTCTTGAAGACAAAATTAAATTAACATAGAAATTGGAGGAAATATTGTTTCTGCATCACAATTTAAGAGCTCTAAATTTGAAGTACTAGAATTTTGTATATCTGTCCTCATGTTCTCAAATTTTAATATTTTTAAAATATATATTATACTATATATTAACACTACTTGTATCTGAATAACGAAAAGACTCCATTTAATTTTTCCTTATTATAATATTTTCAAAAATGATATAAAATTTTAAAATATTCTTTTTCTATTTCATCTTCATTATCATTGTCAAAAAAATTCTTTATTGTTCCTTCACTAAGTATTATTATTATTATTATTGAATTTAGTTTTAAAGGACCTACTGTAAATTTGAAAGCCTGTAAATGTCCACTATCTGAATAAAGTTTTTGAATTCAATTGAATAATTATTATTATTAGGTTTATTTAATTGAACAGTAAAAAAAAAATGTTTGGTACTTCATTTAACCCAATGTGTCTTGTACAACATTTTTGATAGTTAAGTTAAATACATACCAAATAAGTGACCTGTCAAAAGAAATTGTATTATTATTATTATTATTATTATTATTATTATTGTGTTTCAGTTGAAGCAGAAAAATGAAAATGGGAGCAAGTTACCAGGAACATTTTTAAATATTATTTTTTTAATGGATTTTATGATAAAAAATGTAAGTTATATATATATATATATATATATATATATATATATATATATATATATATATATAATATATATATATATATATATATATATATAATATATATATATATATATATATATTGTGTTTGTATGAGCATTATTATTGCATGATTTTCCTTTTTCCTTCATATAAAAAACTATTGCTTTAGTAAATATTATTATTATTATTATTTTTTTTATTTTTATTTATATTTATATTTATTTATTTTTAAATTGTTTTGTTTTCTTGTACTTTTTTTAATTATTTCCGATTTTTATTTAAGTATCTGGACTCTCTGGTGAAATCGCGAAAATAGAAACTTTTGTTGTCAAAATATGTCACAAAAAAAGAAAAGAATCTTCTTCTCCTTTAACTCAGGTATTATTATTATTATTATTATTATTATAATTACTATTATTATTATTATTATTATTATTATTATTATAATTATTATTATTATTATTATTATTTAGGTTCTGTTCTCTTAATGCTTCCTGTATTTAAAATGTATACCAGTATATGCCTTCACTCTTATTGTATGCTAATTTACGAGATTTTGTGGTGTTATAAATTTGTATTTAATTTTTCCTTCATTCTCTTACTAGTTTGATAAGCTAGTGAACTAAAATCAATATTTCTAATAGCCATCATTTGATCATTTTAAAACCAATATCTAAAGAAAAATAAATGATACAGGAAAAAAGATGTCGCAGGTTTTATTGAAATTTTCTTCGTTTTTTTCTATTTTAGTTGAATGTTAATAGATAGCTAATGTATTTTACAACTAGGAGGTAAATATGAACTGATAACGAAATTGGGACAAGTGAAAATTAGAAAATGTTTTTAATTTTTAATTATTCATTCTTAGCAGTGTTTGCTTTGTAAAATGCAGGGCTACCTAATTTCATTAAGAAATATAGGTAACATTTAACTATAAATTGTTAATAATAAATTTGGTTTATGTGTGTTATAGTTTAACTGTTGTAGTGAACATCGAAACTTGATTACCATTATCTAATTTCAGATTTCGGTTGGTGTAAAAGATGTTCTTATTAACCCATCTGAAAGTGATAAATGTAGTTCTGGAAATTCAGTGAAAGACTCTTTTAAAAGTTCTTCTATGCTCAGTATTCCAACATATCATTTTACTGCTAATAATGGCCATCAAGTCAAATCCTTTGTTTTGGTATTTAGGGTTACATTTGTACATGATCAGGAAAACAGTAAGTAATTTATTCAAGTAATTATGTTTATATTATTTTTTATTTTTTTTAAATGGAAAAAAAAATCTCTGTATTCACCTATTGAAAAGATTGAAAAAGCTCACGTAAAAAGTGTAGTTTTTGTATTGTATAAGAAATGGAATAGGGTTATAAAAGAACTGGAGAGAGTGGTAAGGAAAGTTGAAGAGCTTAAGATACGTTAAAAGAGAATGTAAAAAGATTTGTTGAAATATATAAAACTCTTTGTACCCTATTACAGCATGTTTTACACTTTCCAGTTGCATCCAAGAAATCTTGTTAGTGCATTTAGGATGATATACACCTATTGAGTAAATGGGAGAGGTTGTAAGGCAGGAATAATACCTTTAAAAAAAAAAAAGAGAAATACTGAACAGATGTTCTTTTGGAAAGCAGGAAAAGTCTAGGAAGAAGTAATTCTTTTAGAGTAAAGGTGGGCAAATGCTTTGACTGAGTATGTCGGAAACTGATGAAATAAAAGCTAATTGGGGGTCATTGCGTCGCTTTTCCCCAACTATTCTTGAAAAAAAAAATGAATCCTGCTTTGACATTGATGATGCTTCAGTGTCCGCCGAAAGAGTGGGAACCGTGATATCTGAAAGGATGAGCAGGTTCATTCCCCCTTTAACTAAATCCTACTCTCCCCAAAAATCAATGGTTTGATTGCTCCTGTTCTCTTGCCATTCAGGAGAGAGACAGTGCCTATTAAGCTTGGAAAAATTCCTCTTCTTCTATTACTTTCTAATTTTTATTTAGCTTGGAATAGATGTAGGAATATACTTCGACAGGCCAAGTGTGCTTTCACCAAAAGGATGTGCACTGACCTTGGTTCTACTGATAAAAATTTCTGGTCTTTTGCCAAAAATATCTCTTTTTGCAAATCTTCCTTTCCTCCTTATTCAATCTGATGGAATCTGTAGCTAGCACTCCTACTGAAAAGGCCAATCTCTTTGATCTCTTTTTTTTTATCTAATCCTACCCTGTATTATTCTGGCATCCTTCCCTACTTCTTCTCTCAGGTGTCCCATGTCTTTACTGTGATTTCATATGATCAGGTTCATGGGATCCTGAAACTTATGAACGTAAGGAAGACAAGTGCCCTGGATGGCATTCCTCCTCGTGTTTTGAGGGAGTGTGCTTCCGAGCTGGCTCCTGTCCTCGTTCAACTCTACTCTCTATGCCTTAATACTAATACCATTCCTCTGCGCTAGAAGCGCGCATGTGTTCAACCGATCCCGAAAATAGGTAGTCGCTCTGAACCTTTTAACTATCACCCTATAGCTCTTACTTGAATTCTATATAAAGTCTTTAAAACTCCTCAACTCTCATTTCCCTGATCATTTGGAACCTCACTCCCTTCTTTCAGATCACCAGTATGGCTTTCAACGCTTAAGGCCTACTGGTGACATACTTTCCCATCTTAGTGATCTATGGTCTTCTTCCCTTAGGTACTACAGGGTGTTTTGTGTGGTCGCGCTTGACATATCCAAGGCTTTTGATCGGGTATGGCATGCGTCGCTACTCTCTAAGCTCCCTTCCTTTAGGTTTCCTCCTCCTCTTTGTTCACTCATGCCTAGTTTCCTCTCAAATCGCTCCATATCAGCACTTGTTGATGGAGCGACATCTTTCCCTATTAAATGTGGTGGTCCTTAGGTTCTGTTCTATCTCCTACTTTATTCTTACTTTTCATCAATGACCTCCTCAGCTGTACTTTCAGATCTGTTCATTCTTATACCGATGACTCGACTCTCCATTCTACTCATTTCAAATCTCCTTATTTTGCTTCTAGAGTTGCTTCTCGTCCTCAACTTTTCAATTCCGTTCGCATTCTTACAGATCTGGATGGGATTTCCCAGTGGGGCCACTGCCAACTACTTCACATTTCTCTCTCAAAAACACCTCCCAACTTTCCTATCTCCTTCGACGGCTCTCCCGTCTCACCTTTGAACAACAACAAATATTCTTGGTCTGAATATAAACAATAAATTATCTTGGAAACCTCAAAAGCTGGGAGTTCTGTTCAGATTGCAGGAATTTTTTTCTTCTGAACAGTTACTCCAATTATATAATGGTCGTATCCGTCCTTGTATGGAGTACTGTTATCACATTTGGGGTGGTTTCGGTTCCACCCTTCTTTTGGATAAGGTTGAGTCTAAAAACTAATAAACTGCCCCCAACTTTCAAACTCCCTTGACTCTCTTTCTTTGCGACTTGACGTTGGCGCACTCTCTTTTCTATAGGTACTACAACTGCAGGTGCCCTAGGTAGTTGACCTCTCGCATTTCACCCCGCATTTCGCCGCCCTCGCAGCACTAGGGGTGCCTTGCTTGCACATGAATTTTGTGTGAGCATGGCAAACTCTAGGCTTGCACGTTGTTGTACCTCCTCTCCAGCCACTTCTGTTCTGTGGAACTCCCTACCTTCGTCTGTTTTTCCTGCAGTATTTAACCTACCTCTTTAAATCCTCTGTCTGCGCCCTCATGAGGGATCTACATTAGTTTCAGGGTTAGGTGGATTTTCTTTTATCTTTTAATTATGCACCCTCCATGATAAGAGCTCTGCCCGTGAGTGGTGGTAAAGAAAAAGAAAAACTAAAATTTAGTAGTGGCAAAGGAAAGGGATTACACTTTCGAAAATTTATTTCTTTAAGGAAAAAAATCGGAACATTTTTAGAGAAGAGAAAAAGAGAGAAGCTAGAAAGATAAAATGAATAAAAGTTGGTATTTTTGGGTGATACTTTGTTGCAAGTTTATCAAAATCGAGTCAGGATAGTTAGAATAAGTTTACAAAAGGGAAAAGTTTGCTTTGCAAAAAAAAAAAGTTAGAAAAAGTTTTTGAATATTATTATTATTGATAGTAATGATTTGTTAATTTATTTCAGCAGATGAGCCTCAACCTAAACGCCGGCGTGTTAGTCGGAATTGTTCTCAGGAATCTTCCCATAGTGATACTTCTACTGCCAGTGGTCAAAACAATAATACTAGTATACCGAATAATAATGTAGTTGTTAATGGTGAATCTACCAATGGGCCTCTCAATGGGGGCACAGGTACTATTGGTACCAACACCAATAATTCTTCAAACCAAAAGACTGCTTTGCATACCAATTGTTTTGGCGCAGAGTTGATAGTGTACGACCGTTACTCCAGATGTCAACTTTGTCCTGGTCAATACGAATTGGTCGCATACTCCATTGGTCCAGATGCTCCTGCGCCAGGCAAAACTAGTCCAAAGAAAAACGTTATTTGGGAGAGTTTAGACACTATAAAAGTGGAAAAATTGGATGAACCTCTAAGCACACTAGAAAACTCTCCTCTGATAAAATTTGGTCTTAGCTGGACGGAGGATAACGCTTCAAATAGTAATAGCAACAGTCATAATATTTCTTCTTCCCTTAAGCCCAAGCTTAGACCATTGCAGCCTCTTGATCTTGTTCTTACAAATAACACTGCCACTAAACCCAAACCTCAAGGTAATTATTATTATTACCATTAATTATTATTATTACTATTATTATTATTACCATTAATTATTATTATTATTATTATTATTATTATTATTATTATTGGGGCTCAAAGGAAACCACCTCCGTCTTTTCCCTGATCAGCCTTTTTTTTAGAGAACTGGATAATTACTATTATTATTATTTGCATTTAGTAATATAAAACCTACTTTAAATATGAAACTGGGAAATGGACATTTTCTGTAAAGTTTGAAAAATTGGAAAGTTATTATTATTATTATTATTACTATTATTATTGAAAGTTTTAACCTATTATATAATAAAAGTTATTCACTTTAATTAATTTAATCTAAAAGCATTTTGAAATTTAAATATTAGTATATATATTATCTTATATATATATATATATATATATATATATATATATATATATATATATATATATATATATATATATATATATATATATATATATATATATATATATATATATATATATATATATATATATATATATATATATATGGGGAACAAGTGCAAATCGTGTGTGTGTTTGTGTCTTCTTTAAGCGATCTTTATTTCTATTTTTGCCGATCTCCTTATTAATGTTATTGAAACTTATATTGTTTTAGAGGGGAAAAAAAACATTTCTAATAAAAGCAATATTTTACATGTTTCTCCCAATTAAAATTAGTTTCTTTAATAGGTATTATTATTATTATTATTATTATTATTATTATTATTATTATTATTCTGAACATGTCAAAGAACAACCTCCCATTTTATTTGTTCTGCTGCTTGTATGTTCCTCTGTCCATTCATCTCTTTGGTTGTTATGCACAGTCGGTTACTAGATGCATATTTTTCCCCGCCATATATTTTATGTACCATTACACGATCGTCTCTTTCATACTACAGAATATTTCCATTTTCTTAGTGACGTTATATTAATTTTAGTTTTTTTTCTTTGGAAATTGAAACTACTCTTTAATATACAAACTTTCTCTGTAGCCATTCTATTATGGTTAAATTAGGTCTTTCTGTATGTTGGTTTTCCAAGACATTATTGCCACTATCATGTGTACAAGTGCACAAAAAAATACGTAGTTTAGGGCTTTTTGAGGGTTATTTTAACGGAAAATTAAGGGACAAAAGTGTAGAATTGAGAATTAAATCGACGATTTAAAGCTTTGTTCATTCATAAGATAGTAGAAATTGGATAATTTTTTTATTTTTTTTTTTATAAACTATTAAATTTGACGTACATGTGAAATTATAGGTCTTGTATTTTTTACTGTCATTGTAGTAAAATTAAAAGATACACATGCTATTAATTACATTACATACGTTATTGCTGAAGATAGAATGTAAATTTGAACTAAAAAAAAAACAATGCAGTGATTTTATCTTGAAAGATTTGAATGCAGTCTCTAAATTCATGTTTAGTGATGTCTAGGATATTTGAATTGGTTAAGAGGTATTCTTGACATTTAAAAAAAAAAAAAAAAACGCAATTCTTGAGGGAGATTTACATGAAGTACTAAAGTGGTTTTTGGTTCCTTTAAGGGAAGAGTGGTAATGAACATTTTGACACATCGATCCACTGAGCTTGCTCTCTCATGGGCTAAATAATCTTTGCCATAAGTGGTGGATACGCGAGTAATAGGGTTCACATTTTTATTGTTATAAACTAGGTTCATAATTGAAGCCAAGTACCAAAGACATTGTCTGGAGAACTGAGGTAGAACTTAAAGGCCATATGAAGGAAGATGCTTGTTCAGCTGACGGTAGAATGCCTTTTCTGGAAGTGATTAAAAAAATTTGTAGATATTATAATAATCCAAATATTATTTCTAGGTAGTTTACAGAATGAAAAACGGAAGTTGTCCTTCTGCATCGTCTTGAAATTAATTTTATCTTGTGTGGTATATTTCCCTATTAGATGCTAGAGTAGAATGGTTTTTGAATAGATGTTCTTCAGAATAAATTGAGATTATTTATATCCGAGGTGCATATTTTTAGATTGAATCTAGTTTTAGTAATACCTTCAAAATAATGACAGAGCAAATAGTTTTAAATTTAAGTGCCATTGTGTCATCAAATCGTCGATTTTAATAGTTAATTAATGCATATGGTGTATTATATCTCTTGTAGTCAATTTAAAAATTTTCTTGGTTCGTGTGCGCCATATGCCTATTCTTATTACTTCTATTTTAAGTATCTATTTTTGAATTTTTATTTCTTTTTAAGGGTTTCGAGGAACAATAGTGTAAATTCCTCATCATGTATGGGATGAGGAAATTAAGTATGAAATCTTAACCTTGACAAAATGTCCTTAATTTAATAGGTGTTGCAAGCCCGGAAGCACCTCAATTAGTTTTATATCAGTTCGTGTACAATAACAACAGCCGGCAACAAACGGAAGCCAGGTATGATTTTCACTGCCCTTGGTGCTCTCTAAAGTGTTGTGCCCTCTATTCACTATTGAAGCATCTTAAATTATGTCATGCCCGGTTTTCCTTTACTTACGTGGTAAGTTATATGATTAAAAACTTCATTTTTGTTTACTTTGATGTGAAAAATGCTTTTAAAATTTTATGATTAACTTTTAAGTATCATATGTATTTCTTGCTTTAAGTGGAGAAATTGTTTCTTAAATTATTAAATTCATCAAATTTTTCAGTTTGATCAATGTAAGAATTTGTTAAGGAGTTTTTATGAAAACTTTGTATTTTCATCAAGCATTTAAAATTAATTTGCAAAATATTTGTTGTAGCCTCATCCAAAGGGAGCAAGAATCGACGTTTCACTAAATGAATGCTACGATGGTTCTTACGCTGGCAACCCTCAGGACTTGGTTGTTACTCCCTCAGGTTGTTCTTTCTCTCGTAGTGGACCGACTCGTCGTTCACCCACTACATCTGTATTGGTTTGCTTACCAAAGAGACCTAAGCCTTCGTTGTCAGAGTTCCTCGAGCAAGACGATAATGATTTCGAGCTACCAAGGTCATATATTTTAGGGCACAATAGGTAAAGTAGGGAATTTGTTTTTTGTTAGTGTAGGAAAGCTCTCAAAAAGTCTTTTGAAGAACTTGCAAAACTCTCTTCTGCAATGATCTTACTTTTCACGCTCATGACAAATAAGGGACCAGCCAGTATTGAGGAAAAATTATACCCATTGTCCTTGAAAAATAATACCCCTGTCCTTTCCTTTTAATTTCACCCATAAACTCATTTCATTCGATTTGCTCATGTTTCATTGTGCATGATAAGGTCTTAACTCAAATGCCAGTGCTTCCTTAAAATTTATTTACCAGTATCTTTGAATGCTTTTTTATTTTATTTTGGGTGTTATAATTATTTAGTATTAGTATTTAAAATTGTCTTTTATAGTACCCTATTCAGTAAAATTTGTTTCATGTTGTTCTTTATTGTCATTATATTTAATCTCATAAGTTCACTTTAACATAATCGTGTTTGTTAAAAATCACAAGCGTTGTACTTTTTTTTTTTTTCTTCTTCTTCTTCTTCTTTCCAGCAGTCTAGTGTTTTATCTATTTTCTTTGGTGCTACTACCAATTACTGTGTTTTTGAGAAAATTTTGTTTCAGGCTAAATGAATATTTTTCCTCCTGTTTTGTTTAAATATTAAAATCCTCTTGTTTATCTCGTTTTTAACTTTTTTTTTTTGTAATTTTTTTTAATCTTTTTTCCTAAATTTAATAAAGCTTGCTTCTCTTCAACTTTGCTTACAATTTATTCATATTTCAAATATCTATTTTTATTTTTTATTTTTTATTTTTTTATTTTTTATTTTATTTTTTTTACCTTCCCTGCCAATTTGTCTTTTTTTTTATAGTTTATTTACTTATATATATATATATATATATATATATATATATATATATATATATATATATTATCACACTAATTGCATATTTATAACTTATTTCATTCCACATTTTTAACACAGATTATATCATCACACTATGACATGTTTGCCAGTACAACCTCATGAACTTGATGAAGATAGTGAAGGAGAACATGATTCTGAATGGGTTCGAACCAAAACTCGTATGATGATTGACGAGTTCTCAGACGTTAATGAAGGCGAAAAGGAATTAATGAAAATGTGGAATCTTCATGTAATGAAGCATAAGTATGTATTATACATTCGTTTTAAAATCTCTTTACCTAGTATAAGACTATTATTATTAATATTATTATTATTATTATTATTATTATTATTATTTATACTCTACACCATATCCCGCAAGATGCAAGGTGGTGTTGACTGCAGAATATCCATATTCCTGCAACCGTATGTTGGAAGAGAGAAAAAAATGATTAAAAAGTGTTCCCAGCCTCTAGAACCATACGAAGAACTATTCTTCATTTGTCCTGACTGCGTCGAAATAACCATCCTTTATCCAAACTTTTTTTTTTTAAAGACGACGATGTTTTTTTTGTTGAAGTGGAGATCGAAGGCGATGCCCTTTGTTCTAGAGGAAGAGTGTATATGAATAAAGGTTTAATGATAGTTAAGAATGGTTGTGGAAAAAAAAAATGTTCCTATAGACTGGTAAAGAAAAAGCTGATCTGATTGAAATCCAGATTCTTTTTAAAGATTATAATAATAATGATAAAAGAAAGTCGATCTGTAATTCCTTTTCTTACGTATTTTTACTGTACATTTTAAACACAAGAATATTTGACGTTACTAATTTTGATACCGCTAGAGAAATTGGTATTTTTTTTAAAATTTATTTATTTATTTTATTTTTTGAGCATATTAGTAATATAGTATTTAAATTTACATGAATAGAATATATTTATATAGATATTAATCATATTATTATTATTTTTTTTCAGTTTTGTTGGAGATTGTCAGTTACCATTAGCTTGCTACATGTTCATTGAGAGTCATGGTTCGGATTTACTCCAGAAGAATTTATACAAAAACTTTGTATTACACATGGCCTCTTTGAATGACTTTGGCTTAGTAGGAGCAGGCGTAGTTTACAAGTGTCTTACTATGCTTCAGACTAAGTTAGTCACTGATATATATATATATATATATATATATATATATATATATATAATATATATATATATATATATATATATATATATATATATATATATATATATATATATATATATATATATATATATAGATCTTGGTTGTGTGAACTTTGAAACTTTAAAAGTTGATGGTCTTGGTTTTTCTTTCTTTAGTTTCTTTAGATTGTAAATTTGTCAAATGTTAAAAAACATCTGATTGATTGATCAAATTATTATTATTATTATATTTTTTATTTCACCTCTGGTGAGCAAAGGCCAGAGGCCTACCAAAATTCCACCAGAGTTAGGAGAAAAGTTGGGAACCTGGTCAAATTAAAGGCTGACAAAACCTGATACACGGCGTTTGAAAGTGTATGTCATAGGAAGTTGGAGAAAATAGATGAAGGAAGTATGTTCCAGACTTTACCAGTAGAGTACATGTAAGATTGAGCATAGGGGTTAAGTCTGGGGTCAGAGAATTGGATAGAGAAAGGATGAGACTGTGTAGAAAGGCGAGTCGCACGAGCGCCCATCTCAGTGGAGAAGGTATGCGACTAGAGAGTACAGAAGAGCAGTGTCCGTTGTAATAGCGATAGTATAGAGAGAGTGACGTGACAATTCGACGTGCAGAAAGAGACTGGAGAGAATTAGTGAGGGGCAGGAGAGTTGATAAGGCGAAGAGCCCTAGACTCCACCTTTTTTAGGAGAGCTGTATGAGTGGAACCACCCCAGATGTGTGAGGCAAGCAACTGGGGTGGAGTGAAGAAATGCTAGCGTCTCAGAACACCCAACCTCTTAGAAGCTATTATTATTATTATTATTATGCGAAAACTCCAATGTGTGGAGCATTTAATTGTTAGGAGAAATTTTGATGAATTCAATGAATCATGCTTGTGACCTTTTGCTTTAATTTTGTAAATAATGTAATTGAAAATGAATTACATTCTCTCGCGTTCGAAAGCGACCTTTAAAATGTAATAAAAAACATTGTATTGTATCATCGATTGGTCGATTGCGAAATAGACTAATAAGAGTAAAATAATGAGTGGATCTTGCATTGATGTTCATTATATGATTTTTTTTTTTTTTTTTTAATCTTAAAGGTTAATGAGTATCGACCGTCCCCAAACCTTGTATTAAGAAGGGCTGTCTCCAATTATTCTCTCCTTTACATATCTATCACTTTTTTGAAATGCTTAGGCTCTTCACAACTTACAAATTTAAATTGTAATAACAATTATTGGAATCCATCGTTTTTTTGTTCTGATAGGAGTGTTTTCATTCTTCTGGACAATTTTTTTTCCTTTTATTTTAGGGTTTTAGCCTCCATCTGGGTTCAAACCTTGAACTTATGGTATAGATTTCTAGCCACTTCCTACCACTAAGTTTCCTATCGATTATTTCCATGTTTTATTGTCTCCTTCCAAGGAAACTTTTAAAGGATTTAATTTTGCATTTCTCCAATCCTTGGTGTATGTTTGATGACCCAATATAGCAGCTTTCGCCTGTGCGATGATGATGATATACAAGCACCTACGTACATTATATTATCGTCGCAGGTTTTATTATTATTATTATTAATTATTATTATTGTCATACCAACATCACTCATGACTTCCTTCTTGCCCGTTTTGCTCCGCCTGTTGCCCTCTCTCAGTTGTTCATCTCCTGGTTGGCTATGAGGCCGTCTCCGACTTTCGCCGCAAGTGCTTCCCTGATGTGCTCCATATACCTCTCCTGCTCGCCTAGCACATTTCCTATCTGATTCTGCTCACTTTGGTTGTGATCGAGTTTTTGCTTTTCTTTTGAACTAGAACATTTTATATAAAATCTAATCTTTCCATACTGTTCGTTTTCCTTTCTGTTTAGGGATCATCCCTGTTATTAGTTTCCTTACTTGTTATAGCCGCATTCCAGTGAGCTGTGGGGATCCCTGTACATTTACACTAAAAAAAAAAAAATTTTTTAAATTACAATCATCGTCATCACACAGTCAGTTATTTTATTTTTTTTATTATTAGGTTAGAAGAGGAGAAAGTGAGGAGCATTGTTCTTAGTCATTGGGAAAGGCAGAAGCGGCTTTCCAAGCGTCCTTTTCAAAGTCAGCCAGCAACACCTACACCAAAGTCAACTCTAATAAAATCGGTGAAATTGGCTTCCAAAACTGCAGTATTAAATGGTGATGGGTCTCAGGATATTTCCTCCTCTTCGTCTAATTTAGCAAAGACCATGTTAACTGCCAAAGTCGATCTTTCCAAAGTTGTTATCAGCAAAAGCAAGTGAGAAGGTGTTTGATATTAGTTTAAAGGGTTAAATGATATTTTCTCCCTTTTTCTTTAGATAGATTTTTTTTTTATTTCTTTTGCCCTCTCTAGGTAGAGTTTTATTTGACTATATTTTATAAGTAATGTAGTTAGAAAGTTAGAAGTTAATTTAATATTCCTAGTAAAAGTAACTGCATAACTTTAAGATTTTATGTATAGTCTACAGATATGTATAAAGTTAAGATGAGGTTTTTCAAATTTCAGTATGTACTACATATTTGCAAGTCTTCAGACAGACTGTGTGTCACGTCATGTAGCTTATAGTTGAGCATGTGTCTGTACCTGAAATAAATGGGCTATTAATATCGATCTTGATACTATAAATATCTTACTTTATTTCTTAATGGTGTAAATGAGCAAGTTGTTTTAAAGATACAAATGTACTTGCAGAAAATTTTTTTTTTAATCCGCTGTTCGTCTCTTTTTCACATGTTAATAGAATATATTTCTTAATTTTTTATCGCTGGCGAAGTTATCTTGTTTTATTTTTTAAGTGGTCCATGGTTTAAATTGTTTCCTCTTGGGTGGTCTTTTTTTCTTCTTTCTTTTCTTTCTTTCTCTTTCATTCTTTCTTTCTCTTTCATTCTTTCTTTTTCTTTCTCTTCTTTCTTTCTTTTTCTTTCTTTTTTTCTCTTTCTTTCTCTCTCTTTTTCTCTTTCTTTCTCTTTTTCTTTTTTTCTTTTTCTTTTTCTTTCTTGACTGGTTGATTACTCCAATGATTCTTGATATTTTCTTTTCGTTTTTTTTCTTACCTGTCTTTCCATTCTTATTCTTTACTAAAAAAAAAGTCAGTGACTGTGTAGAAGATTTGTTCAAATTTTAGTCAGCTGAATTTACCCAAATTTGCACGATGCTTATTGCAGTCAATGAGTTGCTGTTCGCCCTCGTACCATTTACTATATTACTTCGAAGAACTGAACTAAAAACTATTGCCGTTTGTGATCCTCTTATCCTTTTATTAGCAAAATTAAGTATTAACTACATTAAATTCTACGTTCAAAGGTTATGAATTTCTGTTAAAAGACTTATTGTGAATGAATGATGTATAAGAAATATTTGTTTCTCTTTTTCATTATGATTATTTTCTTTTTGTCGTGTGTTAGAAGTGAATGCAGAGTCTGTCTTTACTTAGACTGATCACAAAGTGATAAAGCAGTGTTAAGATAAAATTAGTAAGATAGTAAAGAGATGTAATTTTGACTTAGATTAATGTAAAATAAGTTTTGATAGAGGAAAATAGTAGCAGTAGTGTTTAGATATTATTACCCTGGAAAACAATATTACAAGTTCAATGGATTGTATTAAAGCCACTTATTGTTCCAGTATAAAATAGCAAAAAATATTTAATATTTAAATATTGAATAAATATTGAAATGATTTTAATGTCGATTTTCTTTTTTTTCTTTTTTTTTTTTCTTTTCAGACATTAACAACAGTTGTAATAGTGAAAACAAATGCTCCATTCAGTAGAAAAACTTTATTTTGGATAAACCTATTTATAAATTGCCCTCACTGCCATTAGGCAAGAAAGATAATTGCCATTGAAATAATTTATTATTATTATTACTTTAAATTTATTATTATTATTATTGATATTATTTTTAGACAAATTTTAGTGTAAAAAATTTTAGATTTTGCTTAAATCAAATTTTTTTTTCTTTTAGATGTTTTTATAATAATAATAATAGTAATGAAAAGTAATAATACAGTAAATGTTATGAATATTTTTCTTATTTTACTTTTTTATATCGAAAGTTATTTATATTGTTAAATTTTTGCTAAAAAAACAAAAAAAAAAATCAAATTTTTTTTTTTTTTTTTCCCTGTTTGAGTCTTGGCCTGATTATTATTATTATTATTATTATTATTATTATTATTATTATTGTTGTAAAGAATTAGATTGTTTTTTTATTATTATTATTTACTTGCAATTGCTTATCATAAATTTTTCAATTACGTCTTGTAGAAAAAAGTGATGGAGGTAGAAAAGGAAGAGATGGATGGAGAAATATAAATGAGAAGAAGGGCCAGGAGACTTATACATAGGGAGAAAATATAGTTTGGGGGGGATGGAAGTGTAGCGGAGAAGTGGGAGAAGACGCCATGTAGGGAGAAAGAATAATTTGAGCGAAGTAAGTGTTATCGTTGAGCTAATTTAGCAATGTTCTGAAAATTGTACAATTATACCTGCAACCAAACATGTTTCCAGTTGCCATATATATATATATATATATATATATATATATATATATATATATATATATATATATATATATATATATATATATATATATATATATATATATATATATATATATATATATATAAATTAAATAAATTAAATTAAATATATTTTATTTATATAAATAAAGTTAAAATAAAAATAATAAATATAATATATAATATATATATATATATATATATATATATATATATATATATATATATATATATATATATATATATATATATATATATATATATATATATATATATATATATATATATATATATATATATATATATATATATATATATATATATATATTATATATATATATATATTATATAATATATATTATATATTTTATTTTTTTTTTTTTTTTTTTTTTTTTTTTTTTTTTTTTTTTTTTTTTTTTTTTTTTTTTTTTTTTAAAATTATTTATTATTATTATTTATTATTATTATTATTAATTATTATTATTATTATTATCGTAGGAATAGTGTTGCTAATTTTTTTGAGATGATTGTCAGCGTTATTTAAAGATTTTAGTTAAAAAAGGAATTTTTAAAAAATTAAAAAAATTTTTTTAAATTTATTATTTTCAAATGTATTAATATTATATATATATATATATATATATATATATATATATATATATATATATATATATATATATATATATATATATATATATATATATATATATATATATATATATATATATATATATATATATATATATATATATAATATATATTTTTTACCACCTTTAAATTAAATTTTTAGATTAAATTATTTGTAAATATTATATATTTTTTTTTGTATTATAAGATAATACTAATATTATCGCCTCTATTTGTATTATTTTAATCCTTTTTGGCGGTGTGGTATATTTGTCTTATGGTTTATTCAATTATTATAATTAAATATTTTGTTTTAATGCATTACACATTTGTTAATGGTGTTACATATATTATTTATGTAAAGTGATTTTAGGTAGGTTTGGCATCGCAGCATTTGTTTAAAGTTTTAGTCAGGTTTGGCATAGCAGCATTTATTTGCCTGTTATTTATTTAAGAGATTTCTTAAATTGTTAAAAAGTTTTTCGTTTTATAAATCTTTAATTACTGCCAGGATCCTGTCAGTGGAATTACTACTGTCGGTTGATTTTCCCCTGAATACTTCAAATCTCTCTGAGTTAATTTTCTCCAAAAATTTTTCTCCCACTTCAGTTAATTTTCCTCTGAACTTTTCTTTCTCCTCCTTCGATAATTTTTCCTTGATCTCTTACTTCCCCTTCAATTAATCTTTCTCTGAACTCTTCTTCCTTCCCCTTCAATTAACTTTTCTTTTTCCCCCCTGAACTTTTCTTCCTTCCCCTTCAGTTATTTTCCCCTAAGATTTTTTTTCCTTCAGTTAATTTTCCTGTGAACTCTTCCTCATCGAAATGACATCATGAAGATTGAGCTAAGTACATTTGACCTTTAAAATTAGGATTTTCTCTGAGCAATAATCAATGACACCAGTGTTGTTATCTTTTTGACCTTTTTGAAAAAACTCGTTTGTTTCTGCAAGAAAAGGTTTTCTAAAGTAAACCCTTCCGAATATTTGAATTTCTCAAATTAACGAAATTGTTTGAAATTTAATATTTTGGTTAAACTTTATAGAAACTTAATGAAAATATTTTGAGTCTTCAATATTTCACAAAACTTTAAAGTTATCGTATAAAAATAAATGCTAAATTTTAATTTCATCTTTCCATAAAATTTATTTTGAAAATATTGGTTCCTTAAGCGTCTTAAACCGTTTTTAATTTTTACTTTAAAAAAAAATAGCATTATTAAATAATAATAATAAATTGTTCGTTATTTAAATATTTGGAGTAGTGAACGTTTTTTATAAAGTTTTTTGCTTACTATTAGTAATTTTATTATTGCAGTTCAAGTTACACATAGTCTTTGTCAATAAATACTCTGAAAGTAGGTTTGTATTTTAGTATAAAATATGTTAGCACGTCTGAATTATATGGCGAGGGTTCTGGCTATATTAATAGATGATGAAACTCTAGATAAATTTCCTTACATTTATTGAATCTGATTTAGAGTGGTATAATCATGACCGTAGTTAGGGTATGGGCAATCTGAGTAGTTTCCCAGGATGACACTACCATCATGAATGAGGGTATAAAAAAACTAAAACAGTCTTCAAATATAAACTTTAAGTTAAGAATTAATTATAAATATAAACTTTAAGTTAAGAATTAATTATAAATATAAACTTTAAGTTAAGAATTAATTATAAATATAAACTTTAAGTTAAGAATTAATTAGGTGGAGGTGTAATAGAAAAAATAATATAAATAGCAATGGAAAGCCTGATCTTTCTAGTATTATATTTGGAACAAATCAAATGGTAGAAAATTATAATTTTTTTTTTTACCTTAGTAAGACTTGAAAATTCCAAAGAAATGCATTTTTTCCATTCAATGAATTTTCATTATATGTGGTAAGGGAAAGAGCGAAGCAAAAAGGTTTTGCCTAATGACTGCAGAGGACCTAAATCCTTGTTTGAGTATATTTTTCTAGCTGTCATAAACCAGAATCACTGTTAGACGAATTGTACCTTTAGAAGAGAAATTCGACACTATTTTCTGTAAAGGACGTATTGCCAAATAAAATAAATAAATCTGCTGGCTATATACAACAATGATGATATGTAATAGGTGAGGCTGGGGCACAATCACAATAAAAAAAGAATAGAATTTTCAATCCACACTAGGTAGTCTATGAAAATGACTCGACAGAAATTATAGTTCGTAGTCTTCTCCGACCACATCGACATGCAACAGTTTAAATCTGCAGAATAGAATGCAGGCAACTACATGGCCATCAATCTTTCTCTCCCTAGGATCCTCAAGTATGATTGAACTGGCTCCCTCAAGCACGCGAGCAAATCATTTTACCATGTAGCAGCATACTATATAAATAGAAGAACTATGTTTTATTATAAATATGGAAGCTTTCAAAATTAGTTTCTCTGCATAACTTAAATATTCTTTAGTGTTTGTTTATTTGTACAAAAATAGCATGCATTTTGCACGAGCCCTTCTCAATGGAGGAGGTATGCAACTGGACAGTTAAGAATAAGTGATCTTGGGTTTAAGAACTAAAATAGCGAACAATTTAATAGGATGACTTACAAAAGAATGAGGAATAATGAATTGTTTTTAAATTGTAAATGGGAATTACCCTTGTTAAAATAAGATAAATTTCCGCAAATAATAATAAAAATATGTAGAAAATGTCAATGAAAGTTGAAAAAAAAAAAAAAACAAGCGATACTTAAATATTTGGAGTTTTAAAAAAAACAAAAAAAAAACAAGCGATACTTAAATATTTGGAGTTTTTAAACAAAAAAAAAAAGCTCTATATATATCACGTTCTTCATTTTTTTCATATCAAAACAATTCTAACATGAATATATATATATATATATATATATATATATATATATATATATATATATATATATATATATATATATATATATATATATATATATATATATATATATATATATATATATATGAACTGAATAATTGGAAAATATGTAGTATTAATCAAACACTATAATATAGACCAGATAGGAGAACCACTTGCGACCCTGAATACGTTTATCAGTGTCATCTTCGGTTAAGATATTCAAGATTTACGTTTTTCATTGATAAATATTTTGTCTTCAAAAACCTTTCTGAAAGTACTGTGTAGAACCCAAGTTCCAGTACCCGATCGAGCTGATTTCCATGGCTTACCTTTCATCTTCGTTATTACCTGTTCTGCTATTTCATTTCTAGTTGTTCTATCATTTCTATCAAGGTTGCTAGTCCGGACTCCAGAGTTGATTGTCTAACACATTCTCCTTTCGTAAAATTTTCCAACCAGCCCCTCCTGAATGAAACGGGAATTGGTCTGGAATCTTCTTCATTGAATTAGTCTGCCATGGTTCTAATCATTCCTTTTTGAACATTCATTTATACTGCCCGAATGAGATACCCTTTTATCAAATTCACTTCCACCTTTCTTCTTAATTCAATAAAGATCAAATGAAAAATAAAAGCACTGGAACTATTTAATTACTTATAATATATATATATATATATATATATATATATATATATATATATATATATATATATATATATATATATATATATATATATATATATATATATATATATATATATATATATATATATATATATATATATATATATATATATATATATTTTTATATTTTTTTTTATCCTCAGCACCATATCCCGCATGAAGCAGGGTGGTGTCGGCTGCAGAAATTATTCCTATTCCTGCAACCGTACATGGGAAGGGAGAAATACTGGTTAAGAGGTTTCCCAGCCTCTTGAACCATAATTATGATTACGCCAATATGTCCAACACTTAACCATATATATATATATATATATATATATATATATATATATATATATATATATATATATATATATATATATATATATATATATATATATATATATATATATATATATATATATATATATATATATATATATATATATATATATATATATATATATATATATATAATATATTTAAGGAAAAATTAAATTCACAATTTCCAAAATTTTTTAATAATTTAATAATAATAATAATAATTAATAATAATAATAATAATAATAATAATAATAATAATAATAATAATAATAATAATAATAATAATAATAATACTGGCATTGATGAATTACTGTTTTGTTTTTATACTATCTCGATCGTTCTTATTTGGCTTCTGATTTCCTGTTTTCTTTTAAAGGACATCAGGAAATAATACTGGAAATAATAATAATAATAATGATAATAATAATAATAATAATAATAATAATAATAATAATAATAATAATAATAATAATAATAATAATAATAATAATAATAATAATAATAATAATAATAATAATAATAATAATACAACTGTTGTTATAATTATTATTTCTAGCATCCATACATATATTATTATTATTATTATTATTATTATTATTATTATTATTAGTGCAGTAAAAGGAAAAAAATTGACTATTAAAAGGTAAAGAAGGTATGGAAAAGATAAATGTAAAGGTAAAGAATATAAGGTAAAACATAAATGCAAAGGTAAAGGTAAAAATGGTAAGGTAGAAGATAAATGTAAAGGTAAATAAAGGTAAGGTAAAAAAAGGTGATAAAAGATAAATGAAAATGTAGAGATAAAGAAAGTAAGGTAAAAGATAAATGTAAAGATAAAGAAGGTATGGAAAATATAAATGTAAAGGTAAAAAAGGTAAGGTAAAAGATAAATATAAAGGCAAAGAAGGTAAGGTAAAATATAAATGTAAAGGTAAAAAAGGTAAAGTAAAGATATATGTAAAGAAGGTATGGAAAAGATAAATGCAAAGGTAAAAGTAAAGAAGGTAAGGTAGAAGATAAATGTAAAGGTAAAAGATAAAAGATAAAATAAAAAAGGTAGAGTAAAATATAAAAGCAAAGAAGGTAATAAAAGATAAAGTAAAGAAAGTAGAGTAAAATATAAAAGCAAAGAAGGTAATAAAAGATAAAATAAAAAAGGTAGAGGTAAAGAAAGTAAGGTAAAATATAAAGGTAAAAATTAAATACCTTGTTACTTTATTAAATTAATATAAAA
>SEYY01021172.1:190000-197500 GCA_009176605.1 Armadillidium nasatum
ATATATATATATATATATATATATATATATATATATATATATATATATATATATATATATATATTTTATATCTGAAAAGAAAATCTATAGAAAACTTATCCTAATATTTTGTAAAAACAAATATTACTTTCCTTATGTGTGTGTGTGTGTGTGTGTGTGTGTGTGTGTGTGTGTGTGTGTGTGTGTGTGCGGCGTGAGGGGGGGGGGAGTTTTTTAAAGTAGTAAAAAACTTCGTTAAAAAGGAAAAAAAAAAAAACTAAATAAAAAATAAAAAAAAAAAAAAAATTTGCTAAAAAAAAAAAAAAAAAAAAAAAAAAAAAAAAAAAAAAAACTTCCCACATTCACATTTTAAATACGGCTCTGTCCGTGAGTGGAAGTGCTAAGAAAGAGAAAAAAATACTTCAATGTTATAATAACAATAATAATAATAATAATAATAATAATAATAATAATAATAATAATAATAAAAATATTTAATATCTGTATGGTATTTACCTTGGGTACTTGTGCGTATGTAATTATACGGGCATATTACTTATCCTTGGGTTTATACCAAGACTGTTAAATCCGAATAGGGTATCCGAAATAGTCGTAACCGGAATCAGAAACGGTGTTCGAACCAGAGTCCGATTTTATAACCTATTTATCAGCCCCGCTTCTTAAAGGTATAATATATATATATATATATATATATATATATATATATATATATATATATATATATATATATATATATATATATATATATATATATATATATATATATATATATATATATATATGTTATAATGTATATGTTGTATGTTGTGAATGCTGATGAGGCGACTTCCTAATCTTTTCATACTGCAATGGTGTTCCTTACGAATATTTTCCATATCTCACTTTTTGCAATGTTCGTTAACGATCTTCGCATTTACTTTTCCAATCCAGTACACTCATACACCAACAACTCACTTAATAAACTCTTGTACTCATTTCAAGCCTACTCGTTCGATTCTTACCTTCATCTTATTAATTCCATACTTGCAAGCTTCGATAGATATTGCTATCCAGATACCAAAGTTTGTTAAATTTAATTTTTAAAAGCTAGATACTATGTATCTCCATTTCACAAATCTCTCTGACTTGCCTCATTCAATGATAATGTCTTCTCTTATATCCCTCCAAAATATTCTTCCACTTCACAACCAAAGCATCTTTGAACTTAACATAAACTATTCCAGGAAATATTTCCCAATGATCGTGATTAAAATATGACTTCAGAATCATTAAGTCTTGCAACTAGACTTCAATAAGCTGTTGGGAAGACCTATCAGCTGCTTTTCCCTTCCCATGTGTCTCCAGGATTTGGAGGTTGTAGGCGTCAGGCCTAGCAAGCCGGCTATGTAAAAAAAAACTGCTCAAGTTACCAAGGCTACACCTCGGAGGAGTGAAAATCTAAAGTTGACAACATCGGCGTGATAATGGACTACGGAGCCTGGAGGTGTAACACCCGACAGTCATCAGCCTACCGGATTGGACGGTGATGATGATGATCGTGATTGGAGTTTTCTTCAAAATTGGGGATTCTGTTAAAGTTGCGAGGCTGTTTTTCATCCTCACAGTGGTTGCCTGTCCCAATAATAAAAGGGTCTCATAAGATATTGCGTGGAGTTTGTTACTTGCTTATTTCCTGCTATTTCTCGAAGGAGTATGTAGGGTTTCCGTTATAATTCGGTATCTTTGTCCTGTTGGATACGACCGCTTCTATTTTCATCCAAGTCTTACCTATTCCCACTGTATTCTTTAATAGTGAATTTCTTCTATATTATTGTTAGTCATTCTCTTCTTCCTGTGTAGTTTTTGATAAATATCTCTTACCTATTATCCAGTACTCTCTGATAACCTTGATTCCTTATCCTAAGGAAGGGAAATTGGTATCTTTTTCCCATTTGTAAGTGTTCGACGGAGTCGAGTTCATCGATCATCAGGGATGTGGAACTGAAGCAGGAGCCCCCTCTCCCCCCAAAAATAATAAATAAATAAATATATTGAAAATAAAACAATAAAATAAAGAAAATTAATAAATTAAATAAACCAGCCTCGCGTAATTTTATATTTATGGGACCGGCGGGAGTTAGAACCTGACAATTTTAACATAGTGGAGCCGGAGAGAAGGTGGCAAGAAAAAGAAGAAAAATAAATTACCAGTTCCGCAACCCTAATACATTACAGTCTTTAATTTCCACTCAGAGAAAAGGGAAGGGTGCCACATTTCCTCTCGATATTTGTGCCAAGTTTGGCATCTAAATAACTGTCTACAGCTTCTTTACAGCCCCTTCTGAGGAATAAAATTCTGTTAATATCTCTGCTTTTCCATCCGAATATAATCCCTTCATTTTCTCTTTTCTTCTTTGGTCTGCAGCCTCATGAAGGGGGAGAAAGAGAGTTTGGGGGGGGGAAGGAACTGTAATGACTTTTTGTTTGTTATCTATCATTTCAATCACAACTCTTTCCTCCCCACTTTTCTCGATCATTATGGAGAGGTGCTCAGGCCTCTCTCGTTATCCATTTATATATATATATATATATATATATATATATATATATATATATATATATATATATATATATATATATATATATATATATATATATATATATATATATATATATATATATATATATATATATATATATATATATATATATATATATATATATATATATATATATATATATATATATATATATATATATATATATATATTATATATATATATATATATATATATATATATATATATATATATATATATATATATATATATATATATATATATATATATATATATATATATATATATATATATATATATATATATATATATATATATATATATATATATATATATATATATATATATATATATATATATATATATATAT
Organism: Armadillidium nasatum; assembly: GCA_009176605.1. Classification (NCBI taxonomy): domain Eukaryota; kingdom Metazoa; phylum Arthropoda; class Malacostraca; order Isopoda; family Armadillidiidae; genus Armadillidium; species Armadillidium nasatum. The sequence continues at coordinate 192,929 of SEYY01021172.1, forward strand.
ATATATATATATATATATATATATATATATATATATATATATATATATATATTATATATATATATATATAATATATGGGCGGAGCTATCAGTCGTATCAGATTGTGATTGGTAAACACGAGAAAAATTTGGAGGTGTGTCAATGAGCGCTTATAAATGGGAAGGCGGCAGATCCGACGTTTCAGGTTTTGTGAGAATAGTTGCGTTTGTAAGTCGAGTTTCTGTTCAAATTTTCAGTTAAAACTTTTGGAATAATGTGTGGTAAGTATTTGAAACGTTCTGATATTCTTTTTGCCATTTTTATATTCATAAAAATAATTTCATAAACAAAAACAATTTAAACGTGTATTGACAATGCATTTTTAGCATCATATTTTTGTTTAAAAGTTCGTTGACGTTTTGTATGCAGAAAACTTTCTACTGGAATTTTCGCATATTTTAGTCCTTTTATTAACCGAATTTAAAGAAAAATTGATATAAATTATAAAGTTAAATGTTTATAATACACTTAATATACACTTTGCCTTTGAAATATTATTTTGTATTTAGGAAAAACATCATCTCGTAAAACATGACATTTTTACGCTGACGACGTTCCCGGTGTCGTCTGCTATTTTTGTTTACGTTCTGATCAGAAGTACCAACATTTCAAAGAAATTTTCAAAATATGATTATTATTATTATTTGCATAATAATTATTTTAGTTTTTCAAAATATAATTTTTAACTTGTAACAATTTTTTTTTCAAGAGAAACGAAATGAAATTTGGCTCTTCAGTTTTATCTTTGAATTTTATTAATATATAAAATTAGACAGTTTATTATATTATATCTGTCTGTTTTTTGTTAATACATTCTCATATATATATATATATATATATATATATATATATATATATATATATATATATATATATATATATATATATATATATATATATATATATATATATATATATATATATATATATATATATATATATATATATATATATATATCAGAGTGCACATTAGCATCCACCCATAACTCAAAAACCACTAATAGTACATTAAAAAGGATTATATTTTTGAAATCCTTGTCGAATTTTAGGTAAGAAAAATTGGGAAATAAAAAATAAATTCTTATAATAATTTTATTACGTAAGTAAATTTTACTTTTTTATAAGTCTCGCAAGAATCTTACGTCTGGCAATGTCACTTTTTAAATTTTTTAGAAATTGGAAAACATGGGATATACCCTAAATTGTCTACAGGAAAAGTAGTCGACAATATCATCATCACTCACGGGTCGGGCGGGTACGGGGGGCATAGCCCCCTGTAGACAAATGTTCGGGTTTTTTATATGGCCTTCATTTTAATTTTCAACTTATCGTATATATATATATATATATATATATATATATATATATATATATATATATATATATATATATATATAATATATATATATTAATTTTTTTTATAGTTTTCTTACTGCAAATTACCCAAGGATTTCAAAAATATAATCCTTTTTAATGTACGGTTAGTAGTTTTTGAGTTATGGGTGGATGCTAATGTGCACTCTGACCATATATATATATATATATATATATATATATATATATATATATATATATATATATATATATATATATATATATATATATATATACTATATATATATATATATATATATATATATATATATTATATATATATAATATATATATATATATTATATATATATATATATATATATATATATATATATATATATATATATATAATATATATATATATATATATAATATATATATATATTATATATATATATATATATATATATATATATATATATATATATATATATATATATATATATATATATATATATATATATATATATATATATATATATATATATATATATTCAGAACTTTATTTATCTAATTGATCTTCGAGAAAGTATGATATATTTTGCGTCGTTATATATATATATATATATATATATATATATATATATATATATATATATATATATATATATATATATATATAATATATATATATATATATATATATATATATATATATATATATATATATATATATATATATATATATATATATATATATATATATATATATATATATATATATATATATATAATATATATATATAATATATATATATATATATATATATATTATATATATATATATATATATATATATATATATATATATATATATATATATATATATATATATATATATATATATATATATATATATATATTTTTTTTTTTTTTTTATTTTTTTTTTTTTTTTAAATTTTTATAAATATATATATATATATATATATATATATATAATATATATATATATATATATATATATATATATATATATATATATATATATATATATTATATATATATATATATATATATATATATATATATATATATATATATATCTCTTGAATCTTCTTCTTCTGTCTAGATTGGCTTCCGAAAGGAATATTGAAAGCCTTCGATAAAGTTTGTTACTGAGCTTCAATTTCTAAGCTTCAATCTTTTCGTATCTGTCCTCTCTGATTTCCTTTACGTTACTCTATAGCTGCTGATGTAGAGTGCCATTGATTATCTTTTAGAGTAAACTCTAATGGTGTCTTCATGGTTCTGTCCTATCTTCAACTCTTTTTTTCTCTCCTTTTCATTAATGATCTTATCTGTATCCGTCTCCTATTTGTTATTATTCTGTCTGCTTCACCCTTCGTTACTCCATTACAGTTATATAGAAATTTTAATGCTATAGAGGGCGGCCTTGGAGCAACTGACCTCAGGTCTTTCTCGTACCTCTGTAATTGTTACAAAGAAACTCTGTTCCTACATAATCTTCCATACAATTATATCTTTTTTGAAGGTATCTTTTGACTCTGACCTTCAGTAGTCCTTAAATTTCTTGCGGTTTCCTTTTCTCTTGATCTTTGAAGGATCACACTGTTTCATTTAAGTTTTTAAGAGGTTGGATGTTTTAAGCCACCAAAGCGCTTTCAAGACTTCACTGCGTTTCTCTCTATAGTTGCGTTATTCGCCCTTGTATGGAGTATACGTCACAAATCTTAGATAGTTTTACACATAGTTTTCTTTAAAATGGTGAAATTATTTATATTTTTTTAACTGCTCTCACTAACTCTCTCCAATTCTTTTCTGAAAGTCGAATTTTGAGATCATATCATTTACCCCCTTCTTGAATAGGATTTTGCCCGTGAGCGGTGGTGTGTAAAAAGAAAAACTATCGCTATTCCAATGTACACTCCTCTTCCGAATTTTGGTAGAGTACCACCTTCGAGAAAAGCTGGTGTGGGTAGGCTTTCCACCCATTCTCCTTTCTCTGTCCAGCTTTCCGACCTCAGACTGAAACTCTGTGTTCGTTCTTAAATATACTCTACTGGTAATGTCTACAAAACCCTTCCCTCATTTGACGGTACGGTGCAGCACGGCACATAATTTCACTGTCCTAGTGTAGTGCGCTGCGATAACACAATTTCACCGTCCTGGTGTGATGCGCTGCGGTAACACATTTCATATTATTGGTGTGGTGCGTAAGATTACTGGTAGTAGAGTGTGGGTTTGGTGCATGACCTTCATGTGCGGAAAACCGCAATGCTTGGTCAACCCTAGTGAATATAACCAAAATATGGTTGACCTTCCAAAGGAAAGAAAGAGATAATTGTTTAAGAAAGGCTTCAGATAAGATTGGGTAATTTGAATGACATCAGATTAAGATAAAGATTCCGGGAATCATATATATATATATATATATATATATATATATATATATATATATATATATATATATATATATATATATATATATATATATATATATATATATATATATATATAATATATAATATATAAAAAATAATTAAAAAAAAAAAAAAAAAAAAAAAAAAAAAAAAAAATAATAATAATAATAATAATAATAATAATAATAATAATAATAATAATAATAATAATAATAATAACTGTAAATCGTTCAAGAGCAACAGTGTATGACGACATTTAGAGGGTGTACAAGTATGTTTCAGAGAAGATTCTAAGTTGGGAAGTTTTTTTGTGTGTACGGTTTGATATTAATAGATCTTGTTTAGAATGTTAGAAAGAATATAATTTGAAAAGGAAAGAATTGAAGATAGATGATAATACACTGCCAAAAATGTCCTAACGAATCGTTGGGACAAGTGACAAAAAATGTCACATTTTTTCAGTTATCAGAAAAATCGGTGAAGCGACTTTCTTATGCTTAACATGTCCTTTCTCTATTGAAAATTTGTAACATTTTTTTGCTACTTGTCACAACGATTCGTTAGGACAATTTTGGCAGTGTACGGGAAATTAGAGGGAATGGGAGACCATGAATCATAGACATTAGGTAATAAAAGTAAAGATGATTGTACTGCTTGGTTCAAGGGAAGTAACAAAGATAAAAAAAAGAACTGAAAAGATAAAAAAAACTGTCAAGCGGTTTGAAATTTAAAGAAAACTATGAAACAAGAATTAGGGACACTTAATTTATAACTTATT
>SEYY01021172.1:202500-205000 GCA_009176605.1 Armadillidium nasatum
TGCTTATCTAAATTACTTGACCCCCAAAACAAGAGCCGAGATAATCGATTTTTTAATCAGAGGTCTTGAGAGACTCGAATACAGAGGATACGATTCGGCAGGTGAGAACTGATACCGCATCCGCATGAGACTGATGCCTCATCCGCATAAGACTGATGCCGCATCCACATGAGACTGATGCCTCATCCGCATAAGACTGATGCCGCATCCACATGAGACTGATGCCTCATCCGCATGATACTGATGCCGCATCCGCATGATACTGATGCCGCATCCGCATGAGACTGATGCCTCATCCGCATGAGACTGATGCCGCATCCGCATGAGACTGATGCCGCATCCGCATGAGACTGATGCCGCATCCGCATGAGACTGATGCCGCATCCGCATGAGACTGATGCCTCATCCGCATGAGACTGATGCCTCATCCGCATGAGACTGATGCCTCATCCGCATGAGACTGATGCCTCATCCGCATGAGACTGATGCCTCATCCGCATGAGACTGATGCCTCATCCGCATGAGACTGATGCCTCATCCGCATGAGACTGATGCCTCATCCGCATGAGACTGATGCCTCATCCGCATGAGACTGATGCCTCATTCGCATGAGACTGATGCCTCATCCGCATGAGACTGATGCCTCATCCGCATGAGACTGATGCCTCATCCGCATGAGACTGATGCCGCATCCGCATGAGACTGATGCCTCATTCGCATGAGACTGATGCCTCATCCGCATGAGACTGATGCCTCATCCGCATGAGACTGATGCCTCATCCACATGAGACTGATGCCTCATCCACATGAGACTGATGCCTCATCCGCATGAGACTGATGCCTCATCCGCATGAGACTGATGCCTCATCCGCATGAGACTGATGCCTCATCCGCATGAGACTGATGCCTCATCCGCATGAGACTGATGCCTCATTCGCATGAGACTGATGCCACATCCGCATGAGACTGATGCCGTATCCACATGAGACTGATGCCTCATCCGCATGAGACTGATGCCTCATCCGCATGAGACTGATGCCTCATCCACATGAGACTGATGCCTCATCCACATGAGACTGATGCCTCATCCACATGAGACTGATGCCTCATCCACATGAGACTGATGCCTCATCCACATGAGACTGATGCCTCATCCGCATGAGACTGATGCCTCATCCGCATGAGACTGATGCCTCATCCGCATGAGACTGATGCCTCATCCGCATGAGACTGATGCCTCATCCGCATGAGACTGATGCCTCATCCACATGAGACTGATGCCTCATCCGCATGAGACTGATGCCTCATCCGCATGAGACTGATGCCGCATCCACATGAGACTGATGCCGCATCCACATGAGACTGATGCCGCATCCGCATGAGACTGATGCCGCATCCGCATTAGACTGATGCCGCATCCGCATGAGACTGATACTACATCCGCATGAGAGTGATACCGCATCCACATAAAAATTATATATCTACTATCCCCTTAGAACCAACCGCTCCGTAACCGCATCCACATAAAAATTATATATCCGCTACCTACCTAAAACCAACCCCTCCATATCCGCGTTAAAATTGTGAGGATAACGGATGACGTACAAATTCAGGTCCCCGTACATTTAGCAACGTTTGTTGTTTGAAAACTTCTAGATTTTCAGAAATAATAAAAAAAAAAAATTTTTTTTTTTGAATATTTTTGTATTCTGGATAAAAAAAAAAAAAAAAAAAAAAAATAAAATAGAAATAAAAATAAATTGAAATTAAAATCAAAGAACTCAAAATAAATTCCCCCTTCACCCCTCCAATTTTTTTCTTTATAATCTAAACAAAAATTAACAATTTTTCTTTTCTGATTAGGACATTATTATATTACAATTATTATTATGATCAGTTTAATTATTAAAATTACAATTATTATGACTTTTATTATTATTATTATTATTATTATTATTATTATTATTATTATTATTATTATTATTATTATTATTATTATTATTATTATTATTATTAAAGGAATTGGTATTGACCACGTGACTTCAAGCTCCCTTAAGACACTCAAGCAACCCGGTAAAGTAAAGTGCCTCAGAGACCTGATCGAAACGCAGAAGGAAGACCTCAAATTCGACACAGTTCACGAAACCCACGTGGGTATCGCCCATACCCGTTGGGCGACCCACGGTGTCCCATCGGAAACCAACTCCCACCCACAGCCCTCCGACGAATCCAACGAATTTATTGTTGTGCATAATGGTAAGTCTTAATGAACCATAATATAATTGTTAGTTATTATTATTATTATTATTATTATTATATTATTATTATTATTATTATTATTATATTATTATTATTATTATTTATTATTATTATTATTATTATTATTATTATTATTATTATTATTATTATTATTATTATTATTATTATTATTATTATTATTATTATTATTATTATTATTATTATTATTATTATTTATTATTATTATTATTATTATTATTAT
>SEYY01021172.1:212500-232500 GCA_009176605.1 Armadillidium nasatum
CAGTATAACCTGTTAAATAATCAGGATAAAAACTAGAAATTCACTCTTGTCAACTTTTCCTGTACATTTATTAATCTTCCTTATTTCATTGTTGCAAAACTTGCATTTTACTTTGCTAGTTCTTTCAACATTTGAAACTTCAGTCCATTCATGCTCTAATTTTCTTCTGGATCCCAAAGTATTGTAATAAGGAATAGCTCTTAGTTTATCAAACTTAAATTACAGTACGACTTGAATATAAACAAAAATATTATAGGTAGTTACAATTAAAGTTGTAAATGAAAAAAAAAAAAAAATTGTTTTTTTCCGGGCTTCAGGCAAAAAAACACGAAAAAACCCGGGCCGAGTGGGTTTTTTCAAAAGTGATTTTTTAGCCAACCCTGATACTAATAGTATACTAAAGTAAGCATGAAAATAGTTGACGTCCATGGTTTAGTTTGTAATAGTATTGGATGTAATGTATTATTATTCTTTATTATTATTATTATTATTATTATTATTATTATTATTATTATTATTATTATTATTATTATTATTATATATTATAAAGATGAAGATTTTTTCGTTTAATTTTTTGATTTTTGTAAAAAAAAATTTAGACAAAAATTAAGAATAATAATAATAATTATTCTTATTTATTTTTTATTTTATTTAGAGTCAAATATTTAGTTCTACAGGGTGGTAAAAAAAAATTAGATTTGAATTGAATTTTTTTTTTTATTTTAAATTAAAAATAAAAAAAAAAATAAAATATTCATATATTTTATTATTATTATTATTATTATTATTATTATTATTATTATTATTATTATTATTATTATTATTATTATTATTATTATTATTATTATTATTATTATTATTATTATTATTATTATTATTTTTTAATTTTTTTTTTCTTTTAATAAAATATAATAAAATTAATATATATATATATAATATATATATATATATATATATATATATATATATATATATATATATATATATATATATATATATATATATATATATATATATATATATATATATATATATATATATATATATATATATTATATGATGGACTTTTACTTTCTATTTTATTATCAACGACGTAGAAAGTACATATGAATAAAATTTACGCCTTAAAAAAAAAAATAAAAATAAAAAAAAAAAAATAAATTTAATCTTTCTATAGATAAGGTCCAAAATTTTTAAGTTCTCTCACATATATTACTATTATTATTATTATTATTATTATTATTATTATTATTATTATTATTATTATTTTATTATTATTATTATTTATTATTATTATTATTATTATTATTATTATTATTATTATTATTTTATTATTATTTTATATTTATTATTTATTATCTATTTTTATTTTTATTTTATTTATTTCGATTTTTATTATATTACTTTTATTATGACTTAATTTATAACACGTCTTCCTGGAAAATATTTTAAGTATTTTATAAAATAATAATAATTAATATTATAAAAAAAGATTTAATTTTGTGTTAAAAATATTTACCCAACGAACTTTTTTTGCACGCCAACATCATTTTCCCATTTTAATTCAAAGAAGTTTACGAGGTAGGCTCATCTCCCAATTTTTCTTTACGAGGCAAGTTTGAAATTAGAAGGAAACCTAAGCTACACTGCAACAAAAATTGTCCTAACGAATCGTTGGGACAAGTGTCAAAAATGTCACAGTAAAATTTTCAATAGAAAAAAGGTATGCTTAAGTATAGAAAAGTCGCTTCACACGATTTATTTTCTAATATAAAAATAACTGAAAAAAAATTTTTTGCGACATTTTTTGCCACTTGTCCCAACGATTCGTTAGGACAATTTTTGCAGTGTAGAAATTAGTTACATCTATTTGCTTATGTATTTGATATATTTGTCGTATTTAGATAAATTAGATACCATATAGATCTATTTATATTTAATGTACTTATTTATTTTTTTATTAATTTTTTTTTGTACTTTGCTAATTTATTTCGTTTTATCTATTAATATTTTTTTTTATTTACTTGTTAATTTAATTGGTTGCCTGTGTATATAATTGGACATAATTTCTAAAATATTTAAAAAAAAAAATAAAAAAATAATATAAACTTATGAAATATTTTTACTCTGTGTTAATTAATGTTTTTTTGTTTGTGTTTTATATGTTGCTTTTAATTTAGTTTATTTGTTTTATTTGTTTAATAATATTTTTTGGTCTTTTGCATGTTTATTTTTTTTTTTTTCTATAGAAATTTGAGAGTGCTTGGCCTACTAGTTAAACAGTTATAATAAATAATATTAGTATTTTACAAAATCATTTTTATTATTATTTAAAAAAATATTATTATTATTATTAATGATTATTATTATTATTATTTAATTTTTAATTTTTTATTATCTTACAAACTCGTTAATTAAAAAATTTTAAGACTTTTTGAAAATACACTTTTATATTTATGTATAAATAATAACTTATAATTTTTTATAATTTATTAAGCTTGAATATTAGTTATTTAATATTTATTTTTAGTATTATTTTTAAAATATTTATTTTATTTTTATCATTTAAATATTTCAGTTAAAAATTTAAAAAAGAAAAAAAAATTGTTAAAAATTTATTTTTATTATTATTTTTTAAATATTTATTTTATTTTATCATTTAAATATTTCAGTTAATAATTTAAAAAAGAAAAAAAGAAATTATTAATTATTATCTTTATTAATATTTCTTAATTAATACTAATGTTAATTATAATCTGTTAACTAGTATTATTAGTTATTGTATATTTTATACATGCATGTTTTGAAAATCTTTGTATTTTTACTGTATAATATGTAGATTTGTTTGTATATATATATATATATATATATATATATATATATATATATATATATATATATATATATATATATATATATATATATATATATATATATATATATATATATATATATATATATATATATATATATATATATATTATAGTAGCTCGGTTCTATGTTTGAACTTTCTAATTGTATTTGTTATTTTCTTTGTTTTTTTTTGTTGTTTTTTTTATGTTTGTTTGTGTGTCTTGATCTACCCCTTATCCACCGTAATCCTTTTCGTCCTACTCTTCACCACTGCTCATCCCGCAATCCAATTTCCCATTACAGAAATCGTAGAGAAAGTGGATTTACAAGGTATAACTTTTTTATTAAATTTGTTCATTACTCTTTTATTATTATTATTTACTTTATTTATTTATTTATTTATTAATTAATTGCATTGCAATGGTTTTATTTATTTTCATTTCCGTTACTTTTATTTATTTTTTTTCATTTAATTTTCATTTAATTATTTTTTTATTTATTTTTTCATTAAAAGAAAATTACATTATATATTTAAATTATTTACGATACTTATATATTTATTTCTTTACTATTTTTTTTTTTTTTTTTTTTTTTTTTTTTTTTTTTTTTTTTTTTTGTCAAGACTCCAAAATACGCGTACTCTATCCTACTTAATGGGGTATTTCCTTTGCATGAAAGGATTTCCATGGATTGTAAATTAATTTTTGGTGATGGTTCAAAATATATATATATATATATATATATATATATATATATATATATATATATATATATATATATATATATATATATATATATATATATATATATATATATATATATATATATATATATATATATATATAATATATATATATATATATATATATAATATATATATATATATATATATATATATATATATATATATATATATATATATATATATATATATATATATATATATATATATATATATATATATATATATATATATATATATATATATATATATATATATATATATATATATATATATATATATTATTATTATTATTATAACTGTTTTCTCTATTTTTCTGCATCCGAACATTTTTTTGATCCACTCCTCGTTGTGGGGTCCACTGTCTACCTATCCCGTCTAATTTTCGAACCTTTTTACCCAAACTCCTGTCATCTTTACTGACAAACCTTCACCTTCTGTATACCCAGATTTAGCAGGTATTATTAACCAATTCTTTTCGTTTTTGTATTTAAATATTATTGGTTATTTTGATGTGATTTTTTTTAAAAAAAGTGTACGTAAGTTTTTATGGTTATTTTTTTCATCTTTATGGTTTTAAAAGGTATTTCGTTTAAAGGTTTGCTGTTAATGTTTTTTTTTAAAAGGATTTATTATTACATTGTTATGTAAATGGCTTTGAATAATATTTAATAATACTATTCTAATTGCTTTTTATACTTAATTGCTACTAATTTTCTTAGATTTAAAGATTTAATATCAATAAAACGACTGTTTGAGAAAGATTTGAGAAAAATATATTCTAGAGAGATATACGAACTAGTGGCTAGAACTAGCTTTAAAAGTTAGAGTATAGAAGTGCGTTTTTTTAATAAGTTGTATTGGATTTTGCTATTGTTAATTATCAGTAAAATTGAGGTAAATAGGTAGATATATAAGGCTATAAAGTTTGATTAGTAATAGCATAATTTTTGACTTGCATACTTTCAAACACCGTGTATCGGAACATGTCGGCCTCTAATTTGATCTTTCCATAGAATTTTCCAGCTCGTGGAAATTGGTGGTTCTCCGGTCCATACCTACCCGAGAAGACGCTCATAAAAACGGCATACTCGAAGTCTGGGCTTCGGAGCTTGGAATTTTTTGTCACCTTCAACTGTCTCCAGCGCTATCGTTTTTAAATGTCCGGCTGCGGATCCATTTTTAAATATCCGACTCGAACTCCATTTTTAAATATCCGACTCGAACTCCATTTTTAAATATCCGACTCGGACTCCATTTTTAAATATCCGACTCGAACTCCATTTTTAAATATTCAACTCCGGCTCTTTCATTTTTAAATATCCGGCTCCGGCTCCATCATTTTTATATATCGCACTCCTGCTCAATCTTTTTGTAAGTGATATTTTGGTTCCGGAATCCTTTATTTTAAAGGAAACAAATTTTTTGTATGTTCGGGAGACTTCGCCTCCACAGAAAAAATTTTCTACCATAAACTTTGCAGCTCCAGCTTTGTTTCCGGCTCCGAATCTGACTTTGTATCTGCTCAAGAATAAGGACGTAACGTAATCCATTGAGGTGCCAGGATAAATAATCATGGAAGAGACATCGCTGTTTAACCCAATGTGCATCCATTGAGGTACCAGGATAAATAATCATGGAAGAGACATTCGCTGATATTTTGTACGGGGATGCTGTTTAACCGAGTGTGCAAAAGGACAGGGTCTTGCCCTTCCTATTTGAGACTTTGTTCAATAGACACTCAGAATGATCTTCAAATGAACGGGAGGGGAAGTTCTTTCGTTTTTATGAAAGTCGTGAGCTGACTATGCATTTTAACTGTATATAGTGTGAATACTCTCGTTTGGATCAAAATATTTTTTTTCTGGTATGAGATATGGCTCGTGTCTCTAGAGCATCGTTCGAGCACTGCCGGTATGAATCCAAGTTTAGCAAAAAATAAAAAAATTAAAAAAAATTTTTTTTTTTTGTAGATTAAAGATTTTGGAACTGTTATTTGTTTTAGCTGAATTTTTTGGTGATCTGTGTATTTCAGTGATAGTTTAGGTAAACCAAAAATGTAATGGCAAAAATTACATATCGACCAAATTTACTATTGAATAGTAAAAGAAAAAATATAAAAAATATACTTTCTATATATTATATAGATAAATTTTGAGCAGCTTCATTTATAATAAGGGTGAGTTTTTGCTTAATGAAATAAAAAATAAATTCTTTGGGGGGGGAGGGGGTCAATTTTTTTCGTTTGTGGTCTTTAATAATAAAATTATATTCAATTTTTTTTAAATTCATTTTCATTTAGCATTATTTTTCAGTTTCTTACTATATTCTAACATCATATCTATATTCGTATTTATATATATATATATATATATATATATATATATATATATATATATATATATATATATATATATATATATATATATATATATATATATATATATATATATATATATATATATATCAATTTTAAAAAAAAAATATTTGTAAATTAAATCAATATTAGTATTTCTTCTTGCTTCTATATTCATATCTTACGCTTTCTATACTCGTATCTATATCAGTTTTCTTTTCCTATAAATATTCATAACTATATTTTTTTATTGATACTATATTCGTTTTTTAAATCTTTGTATATATTCCTTTTTATTTACTCTATATTCATACTTATATTCGTTTCATTTTTTATCTATATTCGTATTCCTCTTTATCATTTTCCACTCCTTTATTAACTGTTATATATATATATATATATATATATATATATATATATATATATATATATATATATATATATATATATATATATATATATATATATATATATATATATATATATATATATATATATATATATATATATATATTTTTTTTGTTTTTTTTGTTACTGCTTTATTATTTTCTCAATCACAATTCTATCCATTGTACCCTATAGTTAGATATTCAGTTTTTAACCCTTTCTTGATAAAAAAAATATCTTGAAAGTACTTTAGCCTCCAGACAGGAATTCATTTTTGACAGGTATTTTATTTTCCTTTAAAAATCTGTTTGTTTTTTTTTTTTTTTTTTTTTTTTGATAATTCAAGGAATAATTTTTTTGTGTGTGTGTGGGTAGGGGGGAGTAATAGGGCTATGAAGTTATGAAATTATTATTTGTTTAGTATGTTATTTTATTTTATTTTCTAAACATTGTTTCATTACTCAGTTTCGTTGATCGTTTATTATTAGCATTATTAGCATTATTATTATTATTATTATAATAAAGAAGTCTTCACCAATCAGCTTTAAAGCCATCATTAAGCAATTTTCTTTTCTTTCAGTGAAACTTTTTTTGGAACTCATTTCCATTACCTTTTATTATTTATTCATTTTCATTATTTATTCATTAAACCATATTAATATCATGCAAATTGCTTTGAATTTAAGCCATGCCCTTTGACTGAAGCAAAATTAAATAATATATTTTGACTTATATAAGTAGTACAAAGCATTGAAACAATTTGAGAGAGCCTCTCTATTAAGATCATATATATATATATATATATATATATATATATATATATATATATATATATATATATATATATATATATATATATATATATATATATATATATATATATATATATATATATATATATATATATATATATATATATATATATATATATATATATATATATATATATATATATATATATATAAGTTAGAAATTACATTATTGTAATTATTGTCTTAAGACGTTATTTCGCCCTAAAGTTATATATACAAGAACTAACACTAACATTTTCCACCCTTTTCTCTTTGTAATGCTTGCTCTTCCTCGTGGACGACATTGTTGTGCATGGAAATACGTCATCTGTGCGTCATCGTCTCTGATTGCTTCGCTTTATATGGATGTTACCACACCTACAATGTTGAAAAATCTTTTATTCCCTTAATCTTTCTATATTTTCTTGCTATTTTATGAAATATTGTGAAACCTATTGTGTGTGTATTTCTTTTTCTACAACGCCTTTGTCATTGCTTGCTACTGTTTTTTTTATATTATTTTGGTTTTCTATATGGCTATTATTCTTTGCTTTTTATATTTCTCTATCCATGTAGAAGGAGATCATACAGGTAATGTATTGTAAATTTATTTTTGGTTCATATTTTAAATTTGAAATCAGTTACATGTAGTTTAAAAGTATATTTTGTATAAACTTTATGTATAATTGTAAAGTACATACTTTTAAAAATTAATTCTTGAGTCAAATTATACCAATCTGTCATCATAATTCTTATTAAAAAACTTTATTTTGATCAGACCATAGACCCCATGGTCACGAAATACCTCCAACATTACCCAGAACCAATTCAACCGCAGAAATTTTGCCCCTTGGAGACAAGGAAGTGGAATATTTCTTCGCTTCGGATGCTTCTGCTGTAATAGAACACACAGATCGAGTTATTTACTTGCTTGTAAGTAATATTATTTTTTTTATTTTTTTTTTATTTTTTAAAAGTTTACATCTCACGGGCGCATTGCCCCATTTGAGGAAAACTTTTTTAGATAGTATATTATATTTTTTTTTATAGTATATATTTTTTTTTTATAGTATATTTTTTTTTAGATAGTATATACCTAGGATCCCCAAGTGGGATCGAACCTGCGCCCAAAAGCACGTGAGCTAATCACTCTACCGTTTGAGCCTCGGTTGACATGTAGGAGAAAAATTAGGATAGCGAATTTATTCTTAAAGTCAGAATAACTCCTAATATATGGTATACAACACAGTAGTATGCAGATAGGTTACAATTGTGATCCGGAGCCAGGTAGTAAAATTGTTTTTTTTTAAAAAACAAACCTTTTACTGTTAAATAACCTGGGGGGCAAATCGGTTGTAAGGTCTTTTGAATAAACTGGTTAAAATTTTGACCTCTCACAAGAAAGGTTTAAAAAATGCACAAGTATTGTAGAGATTTGAAAAGGTGTGAAGGTTCCCATAAAATAGATGAGATTCTAGTGTCTAGCCTTATATTAATATAAATCTTTTTTTTCTATGAAATTTGAAATAGAAGGAATGGAAAATCCATATATTAAAATCTTGATCAGTATTTTTAGTATCTGTGTAATCTTAAAACAAAACACTGTTTTAATTATCAGCCTCGTTGTACATCATATGTACATTTTTATTTTTTTTTAATTACCTCTGGTGGGCAAAGCCCGGAGGCCCACTAAATTACCACCAGAGTTAGGGAGCAAGTCAGAAATCGGGTCAATTTAAAAGGCCGACCTGTCCCGATAGGTGGGATTTAAAGGTGTGTAAGTCATAGAAAGTTGAGAAAATAGATGAAGGAAGTGTGTTCCAGACTTTACCAGTAGAGTACATGTAAGATTGAGCATATCGGTTAAGTCTGGGGTCGGAGAATTGAACAGAGAAAGAGGATGAGAGTGTGTAGAAAGGAGTGTCCCACGAGCCCTTCTCAATGGAGAATACATCAGTTATTAATACATTTTATATGTTAATATATCCCTATTGAAGAAGATTGAAATAATTGTAATAAAGTCTTAAAACCACTACTCCCCGTACTGAAGATTAAAAAACTAGTGTACGGGTTTAATTCATTATCCACCCCTCTCCCCTACTGAAATAAATAAAGCAGCTTTGATACAGGGAATGGATATATCTTCCCTATTGAAAATTATATATATAAAAAAAACTATCATTTAAATTATCCATCTTTTTTTCAGTATTCAAAATCATGATACAGGCTTAGTAGACTTATCTTTCCTATTTAAGATTTTTTTAAAAAAAATACATTTTTCTCTTTACTAAGATTCATATTTATATTTTCAGTATCTTTAATCAGTTTTATTTTTTTTAAATAGGATGATGATGTAGCAAGCGTTGGTACTGACGGAACCCTCACAATTCATCGTTTGAAAAAATCTGACGATCCTCATTCAAGAGAAATTACAACACTAAAAATGGAAATTCAACAAATAATGAAAGGCAATTTCTCCTCTTTCATGCAAAAAGAAATATTTGAACAACCAGAATCTGTTTTTAATACAATGAGAGGAAGAATCAATTTCGATAATGAAACGGTTGTTCTTGGTGGTATTAAGGTATGTTAGGTTTTTATGGTTTTGTAGTTTTTTTGAAATGTTGCAAGCGTTGGTACTGGCGGAACCTTCATTATTTGTATCTTGTCTGGCTTTATAAGTATTTTTATGATGGTTTCCATTTGGTATTAGTAGTTCTCCCAATTTTGTTACGTAAAAGGTCACTTTGACTTATTTAAGGTGTCCTTAATGCCTTCATTTTGTATTATCAGTTTTTTTCTTGTTATGTAACAGTCAATTTATGACGTATTAATTTTATATTATGAATTATCTCTTGTTAAGTAATAATGTCAGTTTATGAAGAATTAATGCTTCCAATTTTTTTAATCATATCTCCCATTTTTGAAACGCAAGAGGTCAGCTTATAATATAGTGATGCCTCCTTTTTGTATTATAAAGATAGTCTTTTTTTTTTTTTAACGAAATAAAAAACTTTGTTTTTTAGATATTTCAAAGTAGCATAGCTGTTTGTATAGATTTTTAATTATTTTATTTTCATAAATGCAGTAGCTTTTTTAATTTCGTTAAATTAAAGCTATGGTAAAACAAATGAAAACTTTACAAATCTTTTTCACGTGATTATGTATAAACAATGAGCATATCTGATTAAAATAATAATTTTTTAGTGATAAAAATTTCAAATATTAAGATAAATTTATTATAATTATTAATACATTCTTCTGAAGGTAAATTTATTATAATTATTAATCCATTTATCTGAAGATAAATTTTAGCTATTATAATTATTAATATATTGTTCTGAAGATAAATTTATTGTAATTATTAATCCATTCATCTGAAGATAAATTTTAGCTATTATAATTATTATTAATCTATTGTTTAGAAGATAAATTTCAATTATAATTATTAATCCATTCTTCTGAAGATAAACTTCGGGTATTATAATTATTAATCCTTTCATCTGAAGATAAATTTATTAAATATTTATTCATTCTTCTGAATAAAAATTTCAGTTGTAATATTTTTTTTTTATTCCATTCTTCTGAAGATAAATTTCAGTTGTATTATAATTATTAATCCTTTCATCTGAAGATAAATTTATTATTATATTTTTTAATCCATTCTTCTGAAGAAAACATTTCAATTGTTTTTTGTTTTTTTTTAATCCATTCTTCTGAAGATAAATTTCAGTTGTATAATTATTAATCCTTTCATCTGAAGATAAATTTATTATATTCATTAATCCATTCTCGTGAAGAATAAATTTCACTTGTATTATTATTTTCTAATCCATTCTTCTAAAGATAAATATCAGCTGTATTATTTTCTAATCCATTCTTCTAAAGATAAATTTCAGTTGTATTATTTTATAATCCATTTTTCTGATTTTTTGTTTTTTGTTTTTTAAAGGACTATTTGAGTGAAATTCGTCGTTGTAGAAGACTTCTCTTGATTGCTTGTGGCACGTCATACCACTCTGGTATAGCAACAAGGCAGCTTCTGGAGGAATTGACAGAATTACCTGTGATGGTAGATCTGGCTTCCGATTTCTTAGATAGAAATACTCCAATATTTAGAGATGATGTATGCTTTTTCATTTCACAGTCCGGAGAAACTGCTGATACCTTAATGGCTCTAAGGTAATTATTATTATTATTATTATTATTATTATTATTATTATTATTATTATTATTATTATTATTATTATTATTATCGTTTATTTGGCAATGTTGTCAATAACATTACGGAATCCACGGAAATTACGGCTCTAAGGTAATTATTATTATTATTATTATTATTATTATTATTATTATTATTATTATTATTATTATTATTATTATTATCGTTTATTTGGCAATGTTGTCAATAACATTACGGAACTAGTGTGGTTCAGATAGAAATTTAAGTGCGATTCCTTAAGGATACTTCAGCCCAACTCTTTACCATGGTGAATGTTTAAATTTTAAAGTTAAAAAAAAAAAAAAAAATGACATTTGTTCAATACTTTTTTTTCCTTAATAGAGTTGCTATATTACATTTTTTACCTCAATATTAATATACCTAGAATTACCACGGAGTATCGATACACTGCAAAAATGTCACAACAAAATTTTCAACGTCGGAAAGATATTACACATTAGAAGTTAGCTTCACAAATTTGTTTGCTAATAAGAAAAGAAATATTACTCATAATGTAGCTTCACCAATTTATTTTTTAATGAAAAAAAAAAATTACAAGTAGCTTTGACCAATTTCTTTTTTTTAATAAGAAAAATATTTTAAAAATTCGTTACACATTTCGCAGTTTTCGTTCGTATAATGTTGAAAATCAAAATCCTAATTCAATTTATTTTAGCGTATATGATAAAGAATTAGGCTAGTCTAGCGAAGGTCCCGAGTTTGATTCATAAAGAGAAATTCTGTAGAAAAATCCTCCTCAAAGGACAAGAACCCATTAAGTATGACCTTAAAAAATATAAACTGAGAATGAAAAGTCTGGTATCTTTTACATTGCTAGGGTAGATGAAAAGTTATTATTATTATTATTATTATTATTATTATTATTATTATTAGGTACTGCAAACAGAGAGGAGCATTAATAGTTGGAATAACAAACACTGTCGGATCTTCGATTTGTCGTGAATCTCACTGTGGTGTCCATATTAACGCCGGACCTGAGATCGGTGTTGCCTCCACCAAGGCTTACACTTCACAAATGATCTCACTTGTTATGTTCTCCCTCATGATGTCTGAGGACAGGATCTCTTCTCAGCCAAGGCGATCCGAAATTATTCAGGGTTTGAGAAGGCTTCCTGACCAAATTAAGGAGGTAATTATACACTCTTAGTTCTAATTTAATGAACTGAAAGCTTTAAGTTATCGTCATTTTTTTTTTTTTTTAGAACGGACCTCACCGACGAGGGGATATGCCGTCCTTATCCCCTCGTCGATGAAGTCCGCTCTCAAAAAACAAAAAAATGACAATGTAATGCTTCAATTCATTAAAATAAGCTGGTAAATTAAGATTTCATTACCTAAAGTATTTTTTTGAGGTGAGGGGATGAAATTATGCACAACCTAACCAAAATTAGGCCTTCTCATATATGCCACGTTAAGAGGTAAGTATGCCAAACCAAATATAAAGCTTCTGCGAAGCCAATCCTGAGTTTTTATCATTGTTGGCAACCTGAAGGAATCTTGCTACTTTTTAGAGTAGACCTTATTGTAGATTATAGGTACACCTTGATACTTTTAGATTAGATTATAGACCTTGCTACTTTTAAGGAATAGATTATAGAGAGTCCCTTCTAAGTTTAGAGTAGGTTATAGACACACCTTGCTATATTTAAAGGAGGTTATAGAGTGAGATTTTGCTATTTTTAGAGTTTGTTAACAGAGGGTTCATGGTAAGACCTTTACACTTTTAGAGTAGATTATAGAGGAACCTTGTTACTTTTTGGGAGTGGTTATAGAGATCTTGCTACTTTCGTTAATGTTATAGAGGGACTTTTTGAAGTATATTTAGATGTGATTTATTTGAAATAAAGTTATAAATTATAGTTTTATTTTATTTTATTTTGCATCTAGCTATTAATCTAAATTATATTGTGATGAAAAAATGATGAAAGATATATTAAAAAGGTTTTGGAGCTTGATGACACTATTCAAGAAATTTCAAAGGCTGTATTTGAGAAAAAATCGCTCTTAGTCTTGGGACGTGGTTACAATTTCTCGACATGTTTGGAAGGAGCTCTTGTAAGTAGAAATTTAAACTTTTATATACTTTTATTTCAATAGAGTAAAGTATACTTTTAACTTATATATATATATATATATATATATATATATATATATATATATATATATATATATATATATATATATATATATATATATATATATATATATATATATATATATATATATATATATATATATATATATATATATATATATATATATATATATATATATATATATATATATATATATATATATATATATATATATATATATATATATATATATATACTATATATATAATTCAAAATTATTCAACATTTAGTGCAATTCATTTATAATTATGTAAGTGAAATTTTTAATTTTGAATATTTGTTATTTAATAATTTTTGCTTTTAAATTACATCTAAAAATTTAACTATTGTGATTGCATTTTTATATGAACGATGTAATAAATAATTCTTACAAGCCAAATTCCTGATAAATCCGAAAATATACCTCATGTAACCAATGTAAAAGGAACATTATTGGATGCTTCTTGTCTGTGGGTTATAAGACTCCTCCATTACGCTGTTCATTTAACTCGTTATTTAAGGTATTATTTGACTAGTAATTCCAGCAGGCATCTAGAAAAGAAATTAAAAAATTATATAATTTAATTTTTTTTTTCAGAAAATTATATAAATTATATATTTTTTTTTCAGAAAATAAAAGAGATCACATATATGCACAGCGAAGGTATTATGGCAGGAGAATTGAAACACGGGCCTTTGGCTTTGGTGGATGAAGGAATGCCCATTATCATGGTTTGCACAAGAGACAATGTATTTACGGTAATAAAACCATTTTTTTCTTTATATTTTCTACTATTATTAATAAATTACTAAGATTAATAAACAGGGGTTGTATAGTCAAAAGCTGGAGGTCTAGTTTGGAGTAGGGGTCAATCATTTTAGGGTAGAGTCTTGAGTTGAACAGTAATGTACCCAAAGTTAAATTTTGAATGATCACTTTTTGAGTACAGACTTCACATTAATTAAATTACTTAGTTAAAATCATCAGAAAATATAGCAAAACTAATACTCTAAAAATAGTAACTTTTTTATAAATGTAACAAATATATTTAAATTTTGATAATACAATTATGCTATTTCATTTATGCATAATTAAATGGAGAAAAAAATTTGTAGGTAAAAGTTAAAAATACATATTTAGTATTTACTGACAAAGAAGTTGACCAATTATAGAAAAGTAAAATTATGATTATAATTTTTTCTAGTTAAAAGATGAAAAATACTTAGTATATACAATTAATAATTCACAAAACAATGTGCCAGTAATAATTTTTTTTATATACTTTATTATGAACTCGTGTTAAATTTTCCATTTGGAACTAGTGTTAATTTTTCAATATGAGCTCATGTTTGTTAAGTTATCCACCGTGAACTCATGTTTGTTAAATTATCCAATATGAACTCATGTTTGTTAAATTATCCAATATGAACTCATGTTTGTTAAGTTATTGATTATGAACTCATGTTTGTTAAATTATCCATTATGAACTCGTTTGTTTAGTTATCCACTATGCACTCATGTTAAATTTTTCAATCATTAGAAATGCATGAACGCCTTGCAACAAGTAACTGCCAGAGAGGGAAGACCAATAATCATTTGCAATAAAGGTGACAAAGAACCCCAGAAGTTCGCCTCCCACGTTCTCGAAGTCCCCAAAACTGTTGATTGCTTACAAGGAATTCTTACAGTAATCCCCATGCAGCTTCTTTCCTATCATATCGCTGTCCTAAGAGGATGCAACGTGGATTGTCCAAGAAATCTTGCAAAATCTGTCACTGTAGAATAACACCTTCTTCCCTTCTATAGAATAACACCCTCTCCCTTTTCGTCAGGTTTTTCATTACTTGGTTATCTATCCAATAAGATAGTCTTCGACATCTGTGAATTACCTTTTCATGTGATATCAAAATTACTATTAAAAATTTTAAATTCATACTGTGTATGATATATATATTATATATATATATATATATATATATATATATATATATATATATATATATATATATATATATATATATATATATATATATATATATATATATATATATATATATATATATATAAATAAATGAAATTTATATAAAATTTTTGTTATTTTAAGTTTTGATAAATATTTTTATATATATTAAATAATTATATATATATATATATATATATATATATATATATATATATATTATATTATATATATATAATTATATATATTATATATATATATATATATATATATATATATATATATATATATATATACATAATTATATAGGAGAGGTAATACATTCCCATTGTAAGCATTTAATAGTTAAATTCTTCCAAAGCTAACAATAACATGGCTTAGACGCTCTGTGATAAAAGAATTTTATTTCGTTTTCTGAGAATTAAAATTTTAAATTTTTTTTTTAAATAAATAAATTTTTATATTAATTAACTACTATTAGGTTTGCTTCTTGAATGGAAAATTTTATGAATATTGGTAAATAAATTATATTTTTTAATCCTTATAAAAAATTTTAATTTTAGGGTTTGTGGTTTTGGGAACCGATAATCAGTAAAGTAAATTTCAGTTTATTATTATTAATTATTAGTATTTTTAAACATCTTTTATGAAGTGTTTTAACATTCCACAAATTAAAAATTTTTTTTTTTAATTGAATTTTATTCCTTTATATTTTGGAAATTAAAATGAAAAAATTTTATACCATTCTTCAATTAAAATTTTTACCTTTTTTGTTTTTTTCATCCCAAGTTCCTCCAATTATATTTTTTTATGGTCACTATCCATGGTCACTTCTTGTACAATCGTGAACAAAAGTTCGTTCCTATTAAGCTGGAAATAAATATTTATATAAAATGGAGATCATTTCAGGCTCAGCCAATCACAGTTCAATTAAGCCCCGCTCAATGTTTTTATTTTCTTTTTATTCAAAATAGAGCTTTTATGAAATGATTTCCATTTTATATAAATATTTATTTCCAGCTTAATAGGAACGAACTTTTGTTCACGACTGTACATACATTTATCTCAAATAAGATTAATTTATACATTCAGTGAAAGTTTTAAAATATTAAAATAGTTAATATATTTTTTAGGGTTGAAAAATGTTCAAAATTATTCAACATTTAGTGCAATTCAATTATAATTATGTAAGTAAAATTTTTACTCTTGAATATTTATTTAATAATTTTTGCTTAAAATTACATTTTACATAGTAATATCAAAAGAAATTTATAAAAATTCTACCCTTCTGATTCTATTCCTAAAAATTTGTTTCCACTAGTTACTAAAATTGCACATATATATAATCATTTAGTTTCATGCTTGACATTGCAATTGAGAAGATGGTGTTAAATTTATACACTACTAAAGTTCATCTACCTTTTAAAATTACGGTAGATCAAAAGTAGCTCTATTTTGATCATCAGTGACGAAAAAACTTTGTTCTGGCATCAGGTGGAGTAAATTATGAAAGAAATCTGAACATCTCGTAACTTAAAAAACATTTTTATATTTTTAAAGCTTTACTAACTTCACTGTCAATTGGCAATGTTCAAAACTAAATATATTTTAAAGTATAAAATTTGTTTTAATAGAAATTTTATTTAAATAATTTAAACATATTTTTAATGGTATTAGGCTTAAATTCAGTTTT
The DNA here is from genome assembly GCA_009176605.1 of Armadillidium nasatum. Lineage (NCBI taxonomy): Eukaryota > Metazoa > Arthropoda > Malacostraca > Isopoda > Armadillidiidae > Armadillidium > Armadillidium nasatum. The sequence continues at coordinate 229,641 of SEYY01021172.1, forward strand.
ATATTCTTTCAAAATTAAATTTTCCAATTAAGTCCTATATTCTTCGTGGCTCACAAAAAAAAAATAAAAAATATATTATATATATTATATATATATTATATATATATAAAATGTGCTGTTTACGGGGAGGAGGGGTGAGCAATCACGGGTTTATAAAATGTAATAGTTTCACATAAACATTAACAAAACTTTGTTTCTATATTTTCTTCACATGTGTTTAACACTAATTAAACAGGTTAATAAAAGAAAAATTTATTAAAATAAATATTAATAAAAATAGTTAAAAAAACTGGCAATATATATATATATATATATATATATATATATATATATATATATATATATATATATATATATATATATATATATATATATATATATATATATATATATATATATATATATATATATATATATATATATATATAATATATATATATATATATATATATATATATATATATATATATATATATATATATATATATATATATTACATAATATTAAAAATATAAAATTTAAACTACATTATAAAATTGAAAGATTGATCATCGGTTGTGAAAAATATTTCCTTTGAAATATTTTAATATTTCTAATAAATATTCTAATCAACGCTACTTAGAACCCCTAATTATTTTCGTACATTAATTTAGATATAAATTTTTTTTAAAAAGAAAACTAACTAAATCAAAAGAATTAAACTAAATTTATATATATATATATATATTTTAAAACAAAACTTACCAATCAACAAATTTTAAAATGTTATAAATTTTTTTAATAAATTATAAACTAAATTGAAATAAAAAAAAACTCAACAAAAAAAAAAAAAAAAAAAAATTATATATATATATATATATATATATATATATATATATATATATATATATATATATATAATATATATATATATTATATATATATATATATATATATATATATATATATATATATATATATATATATATATTAATAATAAATTTTTTTTTTTAAATTTTAAAAAAAAAAAATTTAAATTAAATTTATAAATATTTAAAATAAAAAAAAAAAAAAAAAAAAAAAAAAAAAAAAAAAAAAAAAAAAAAAAAAAAAAAAAAAAAAAAAAAAAAAAAAAAAAAAAAAAAAAAAAAAAAAAAAAATATATATATATATATATATATATATATATATATATATATATATATATATATATATATATATATATATATATATATATTATATATATATATATATATATATATATATATATATATATATATATATATATATATATATATAATTATATATATATATATATATATATATATATATATATATATATATATATATATATATATATATATATATATATATATATATATATATATATATATATATATATATATATATATATATATATATATATATATATATATATATATATATATATATATATATATATATATATATATATATATATATATATATATATATATATATATATATATATATATATATATATATATATATATATATATATATATATAATAATACATTATAGTAATATCAATGAATAAAAAAGATGGGCTGGATGGAAAATCTTGAAATTGACATTACATAAAACAGCATATATATATATTATATATATATATATATATATATATATATATATATATATATATATATATATATATATATATATATATATATATATATATATATATATATATATATATATATATATATATATATATATATATATATATATATATATATATATATATATATATATATATATATTATATATATATCCGCCCAATCTCCCTCTTATCCACCATCTCAAAACTTCTTGAAAAACTAATCCTAAATTCTATCCTTCAATTCATCTCATAACAAAACTTCCAACACGGTTTCAAACCCAACCACTCCACCACCACTGCACTTACCAACATCATCCAACCTATAATAAACGGACTAAACCATAACCATTACCACAAAACTATATTAATAGCAATTGACATAAACAAAGCCTTCGACACTGTCCCGATACACAATCTAATCCATAAAATCCTCCAATCCAACATCCCAACAAATATTAAGAAATGGCTATCCAACTTCCTATCAGGAAGAACCGCCCAAATACAACAAAACGGCCAAAAATCGCGTACCATTAACATAAGGAACGGAGTTTCCCAAGGAGCCATACTCTCCCCCACACTATTCAACCTATACACAGCAGACCTCCCGCAACCCCAAACAACTTTCACCCGCATAACTACATACGCCGACGACATAACTATTGCCACCACTCACAAAAACCTCGCTACCGCAACAACAATCACACAAGACTACCTAACACAATTCCAAACTTGGCTGGTAGAAAATCGGATGACGGCATCCCCAAACAAATCCTCCATAACCCTCATAACAACAGACAAACACATATCCAACACCCACCCACAAGTCCTACTAAACAACACCCCCATACCCTTCAACAAAACCCCAAAGATTCTCGGCCTAACATTTGATACCTCACTTTCTCCAAGCACATCCAAAATACCACCTCAGCCGCAAACAGAAAACTCAACATCCTCAAAACAGTGGCCAACACTGACATACACAACAACATACAAACCTCAATTGCCATCTACAAACAATTTATACGCCCCACCATCAACTATGCCTCCCCTGTCTGGCACCCTCTGCTCTCCGACCAAAACTTAACGACACTCCAAATAACGCAAAATAAAGTCCTTCGCACCATCACCGGCTGCACACCCACAACAACACCTACATAACGAAACCAAGATACTACCTATAAAGAACCACCTCGAAATGATAGGCACCTCAATTTTACGCTAAAACCCGTCTACCCTCACAC
>SEYY01021172.1:237500-255000 GCA_009176605.1 Armadillidium nasatum
TACAAAAAAATAAGACAAATAAAAATGATCCACAGACAAAGAAAAGTATCGAGTATTTTATCTATTGTACAAAATTTTACATTTTTAAAACCCGAACCAAATTGTAAAACGAATCAATCTACTTTAGGAAATCCAAAGTTTCTTTCTAGCATTACAGAAGATAGTGAGCACTCATACAATCCTAAATCCTCTGGTGTTAAATGAACCATTCAAAATACAAAAGTGTGTGTGTGTCTTTGTGTGTAAGAGAGAGCGTTATTATATATATATATATATATATATATATATATATATATATATATATATATATATATATATATATATATATATATATATATATATATATATATATATATATATATATATATATATATATATATATATATATATATATATATACACAACCAACCATCAATATGTATTTTGGTCAATAAAAATTAAATTACATGATTATCTACCTAAATGAAGAAGAAGAAAAAAAATACACTAATATCAAATTCAGCCTCAGATCTAATCGATAAAGGTCCTGAAGTCCATCGTCAAAATGGATTCAAGAAACCTAGATGGACAGGACAATCTTATGTATGAATTGATTAGAGATAAGGACAATCTTATATATGAATTGATTAGAGATAAGGACAATATTATGTATGAAGTGATTAGAGATAAGGACAATTTTATGAATGAACTGATTAGAGATAAGGATAATCTTATGTATGAAATGATTAGATATAAGGACAATCATATGTATGAAGTGATTAGAAATATGGACAATCTTATGCATGAAGTGATTAGAGATAAGCACAATCTTATGTATGAAGTGATTAGAGATAAGGACAATATTATGTATGAAGTGATTAGAGATAAGGACAATTTTATGAATGAACTGATTAGAGATAAGGACAATATTATGCATGAAGTGATTAGAGATAGGGACAATATTGTATGAAATGATTAAAGATAAGGATAATCTTATTTATAAAGAGATTAGAGATAATGTGAATTTTAGGAGTAAGGAAAGATGTCCTGTTCTACATGTTAGCTACAATTGTAGTAATAAGACAGAAAAGAAGCAATCTATTATATATATATATATATATATATATATATATATATATATATATATATATATATATATATATATATATATATATATATATATATATATATATATATATATATATATATATATATATATATATATATATATATATATATATATATATATTATATTATATATATATAATATATATATATATATATATATATATATATATATATATATATATATATATATATATATATATATATATATATATATATATATATATATATATATATATATATATATATATATATATATATATATATATATATATATATATATATATATATATATATATAATATTATAATATATATATAATTATATATTAAATAATATTATTATTATATTATTTATTATATTATATATATATTATTATTATTATTATTATTATATAATAATAATAATAAATAATAATAATAATAATTAATAATAATAATAATAATAATAATAAAAAATAAAAAAAAAAAAAAAAAAAATAATATAATATATATATATATATATATATATATATATATATATATATATATATATATATATATATATATATATATATATATATATATATATATATATATATATATATATATATATATATATTATTATATGAATCAAAACTCTGTAACCATTTTCAGAATTGTTGGTATCCTTTTTAGTAGAAGTCACATTTGGAAGAACATATAACGGAGGGGCATCATAAAAAGGGGCTGTTTGAAGGGGATTAGGAAACAAACCCGTCGGGAAACCGTTGGGCACATTTTTGGTATGTCCATTAATGTTGGAGAAGTATTTTTCAGCATAATTTGAGTGAAGATTTGATTCACTTTGTGAAGTTACCACTTGACTTAAGGGAATAGTTGCTGCACGCTTCCTCGCCAAATTATCATCATACTTGCACTGTTATATATATATATATATATATATATATATATATATATATATATATATATATATATATATATATATATATATATATATATATATATATATATATATATATATATATATATATATATATATATATATATATATAACCTAACTCTCTCTTCAACGGTTATTCCTGTTTTAGTGTTTTTTCTTTTATTATTTTATTAAAAGTGGTTTTAAATTTACGTTTATATATATATATATATATATATATATATATATATATATATATATATATATATATATATATATATATATATATATATATATATATATATATATATTGGGGATGGCCCGGATATCTGGTTATCTGGCCTATCTGGATTTTAAATACCAGGTCGGATATCAGTACTACCCAGCTGGATATCTGGTAAAAATAAAGTTCTTAATTGTAAAGAACATAATTTCCATATTATTAAAGTATCAAATATCTTTGTATACTGTATATTCTATGTAACAACACTGAAATCTCTTTGACTATTCATGTTGAATAAATATTGAGCAGCATTAAAAAATTTATCAACTTATTTACATTACAAACATGGAAGTAAGTCTTTTTTCCACAGAATTATATATATATATATATATATATATATATATATATATATATATATATATATATATATATATATATATATATATATATATATATATATATATATATATATATATATATATATATATATATATATATAGTGACCAAAAAAAACTTAAAATTTTGAAAACCTATTGCAGTGACAGTAGAGGGTTAGTATTTGGTACTTTAAACCCTAATGTCACCAGTTCAACATGGCCTGGTCGTGTGAAGGCTTCGCGTTTACTGTCGAAGTGCTTTTCACAAACAACTCTTCCATGATCAAAGCGCTGAGGGCCTTTCAAAGTTATTTCGGTATTCCAAGGAACCAAAACTTTCTAGATCGGAAAATCATCCAAAAGTGGGTTGGGAATTTTAGAGCAACACGTTCAGCTTCAATAAGAAAATCATCTACTCAACGTAGAAGCGCTCGTATGCCTGAAAATATTGAATCGTTGAAGCGATCTGCTGTGCAGTCTCCGGGACCTTTTGTATGGAAGCATGCATTAGCTATATTTTCTCGAAAAACTGCAAGAAGAATTTTACACAAACACCTCCACACTTCTATCAATTTAAAATGATGGTTGTGAAAGAACGCAATGTGAGACTGGTTAGGCTGCAGGAACTATGCGAGAATTTTCTGCAACATGTTCAGCAAGATAGTTTTGCTATTGTGCAATAACGAAATTCATCTTCACTCGAGTGGCCGTGTAAGCACGCAAACAAAAGTTTCCCTACTGGTCTGAAGACAACCTTCACATGCTACACGAAAGACCGTTGCATTCCGTGAGAGGGACTGAGTGGATCGTCGTTGCCAACGTTGGCATCATGGATCCTTATTTCTTGGAATAGGGTATCCATTGCATTCATATGATCGAAAACCTTTTAGGGCTACAACTCGAACAGCCTGAGCTTGAAGAGCTCAGTGTGTGGTTTCAGCAAGATGGAGCTTCAGAACATACAGCTCAATTATTATTGCAATTTTTAAATTTCCTGATCGGCTGATCTCGTTGTGTGGTGGTGTTTGGGTCCTGGGTGATTTTTTTTCTGTAGGTCAACTTAAATCACGAATATATACTAATCGATCTCAAACTCTTGACGGCCTTAAGGTTATTATTATTTAGAAAGAGAAAGCAGCTGTTCCCACCTGACATGGACTGTCATGATAGTCTTCATTGAATTTTAAGGAATATCCGCCATTTTTATCAGGATATCCGATTTTTAAAATTTTCTGGATTTCTGATATCCGGCAAATTCACTATCCGGCCCACCCCTAACATATATATAATCAGTTATTATAATAAAAAAATATTAAACTAACCTTGTTATACCAAAATACTCCAAAAATTGCAACAAACATTCCGAAAATATTGGTAATTGTTACTGGGTTGCGTAGCATCGCAAGAGAGACAGATATTACTGCAATTCTCTTAGAGGCATTAGCCACCGAATAGGTCAAGGGCGAAACATGGCTGAGGATAGTAAACGCTATAAAGTTTTGAAGCCAATTCAGAAATCCATCTAAGAATAATAACAACAACGTCTGCGAAGGCTCTCTTCGAGTAAACTGTTAAATAAAAAAAAAGATATATATATATCAGAGGTGGGCATAAGCGCAAAATGAAGCGCAAAAGCGCAATTTGCGCTTTAAATTTTTTTTTGCGCTTTTGCGTTTTGCGCTAAATTTCGAAAATGTGCGCTTTTGCATTTTGCGCTTAACAACTTTTTAAGAGCGCAAAAGCGCAAATTTGCGCTTAAAAAAATATTTTGCGCTTTTGCGGAAGTTTTTTGAAATTTGCGCTTACCAATTTGCGCTTCATCATTTTTCTTAATAAAAAACAATTTTGGGCTTATATTTCAGTTTCTTATTTAATCAGCCAAATTTTATTACTCTTTCTGCTAATTAAAAGTTAATACTTAAACTAGGAATGCCGACATATAAAAAAAATATCGATATTTAAGAAATATCAAATTGTCCTCGATAATAAAAGATATTTTTTATATATATATATATATATATATTATATATATATATATATATATATATATATATATATATATATATATATATATATATATATATATATATATATATATATATATATATATATATATATATATATATATATATGGTATATATATATGAATATTTTGTTTATTGGTTTATTTGTATGGAACAAAAGCCTTGTCTTCCAATATTTAATAAAACTGACAAGGAGGTAATTGCCGAGTACATCGAAATAATTACGCCTATTACTGTTAGGCTGCATATGTTGCAGGATGAGAAGAATGCGTACGCGGGGGTTCTATTGCCTAACCTCTTCCTCCTCAAGGACAATCACGTGGAATTGCAACGAGAGGTGAAAAAACTTAACTATGCCAAAAGCTTAGTCAACTACTTACTAAAGCAGCCAAAGCCAAACAAAGGGAAAGAAAAGGGATTTGAACCGAGGTTCAGCAGGATTTTTGATGATTGTGATTTACTTAGGGCAACAGCTCTGCACCCTCACTTCAAACTCGGAGTGGCACATAAGGTTAAATGAGGGGAAGTATCCAGCTAAGACTAGGATATTGGAGGAAATAAAGTGTAATATTGCATCGAATTTTACTCCTCCACATCAAGGCACTGAAGGTGATGGGAATGAATCTGAAATGGACCCATTTAAGGTGAGCTATTTTTATAATTTAGAACAATTTTTAAGCATCTCTTAACCTATATATATATATATATATATATATATATATATATATATATATATATATATATATATATATTATATATATATATATATATATATATATATATATATATATCTGAGAGATAGAATGAGGAGTGAACTGGTGAGAGAGAAACTTGGGGTGGAATCAATTTTTGAATGCATAGAAAGAAACCAGCTGAGATGGTTTGGTCACGTGAAGAGAATGGGGGAGGGAGAGAGACTGAGAGAGATGCTGGAATGGAGACCAGAAGGAAGGAGACCGGCGGGAAGACCAAGGAAGAGATGGATGGAGGCGGTAGAAGAAGCCATACAACGAAGGAAAAAGACACTGGAAAAGGTGGAAGACAATCGAATGTTTGAGGACAGAAATGCGTGGAGAAAATTTTGGAGGAGTAGCAAACGACAGGCGTCAGCCTACCGGTTTGGACGGTGATGATGATGATGATGATGATGATATATAATATATATATATATATATATATATATATATATATATATATATATATATATATATATATATATATATATATATATAGGAACCGACCGGGGCTGGAATTTTGGCCGGGCCGGGGCCGGGGTCACCAAAATTTGGCCGGGGCCGGGGTTATGGCCGGGGTTTCCTAAAATTTGTAAAGAGGTCAAAAGCACTGAAATTTTAGGTTAAGAAATAAGATATAAGGTTTATTTAATTGTAAGGAAGGAGTAGAATAGCCAACATTCACTTAAATTAATGATTACATGCATTTTCTCTAAAAAAAAATCAGAAAATTACAGTTTTGTATAGTTAAGTTTAAAAAGAAGTAAAAAATTAAAAAAAAAATTATTCTAATTCATAATAGTGATTTAACACGTTTACCTAGGTAAGACCCAAAAGGTAAAGTTTGAAAAAATGTAAGATATAAAATTATCAATTTAACCTGTATTTATACATATCATTGTTATTTTATTGCTATTTATCAAACTTGTATCATTTAGCTGCATTATTTAAAAATTATTATTTTGTTTATACTTTCAGTCAATATGGCTAAAAGATCAGCTTCTGCAGTATTTGAATACTTTACAATGTTTCAGGATAGGCTCGAAATAGCTAAATGTAACATCTGCAGTCAGAAAATTAGAAGAGAACCTCCGGGTGCTACAAGTAAAAAAAATTTCAACCAAATCTTTTTGGAGTATCTAAAATCAAAACACAAAGATGAACATTCACTAGCAGAAAAGGAGCGGTCAAAAGAAACAGAAAAGAAAAAAAATCTTAATTTTCTTATATTTTGTTTGAAATTTTTGTTATTATTTGAATGATTGAGCTGAAATTTTCAAAATATGTGAATTTTTTCACGAAGTTCTGAGTTGATTTCGAGCATTTTTTTGAGTCTATAACGGTTTGAAACTTATTTGGACCCAAAGTTGAAAAAAATGAATAACTGGGTCAAACCACTGGTCCACATGAGCTGAAAATTTAACTGAATACCTTTGCCCCAATTTCTTGCATTGGTGGGAATAGATTTTTAATATCACGTCTAGAAATTTTTTTTTGCAAAAATCGTACCCTTCTGGAGGAAAAAATTATTTTAAAAAAAAAATGCTACTTACTATTTTTTTTTTATTTGTGAATATTGTTTAGAAGAGGAACAGGGCAACAATTTTTATTTAGTGCATTTTTAAATGCCCTTTGTTTGAAGCGAGATATAGCCTCTCAAACTTTGGGAATTTTTGAAATTTGGCCAAAAATGGACCTTTTTGAAGGCTATATCTCAAAACCAACGAATCTCATCGAATAAAGTACATAGAGGAATTTGTAGCCCCACCCCTCCTCTATACACACCAAAAATAGGAAATGTTATAGTTGTATTTTTAAAAAAATGATTTTGTCTGAAAAGGTGGATTTTTTTAGTTCAAAAAATTTTTTTTTTTCTATAGTTGGTCAGTTTTTGGCTTATAACATTTTTTCTATAACTCTGGAAACAAAAGTCTATTAGAGACTTTTGTAGCCCATTTAATTTTGAATAAATAATCCAACTTTCAGCTCATTATAAAAAGTGGTTTGGCACCACCATTCTATTGAAAAAGGGTAAAATTTCCACAAAAAATTTTTTTTTTAACCGTAATAGACTCGGAAAAACGCTAGAAAGGGACTTTTCTTACCGGTAAAAAATCTATATACACTGAAAGTTTCAGCAGAATCGGCTGAAAATAAAAAAAAGAAATTTTTTTTTTGTATAATTTGCCATTTTAACCCCGGCCGTCAACCCCGGTTTTCCCTGATTTTTAGCCGGGGCCGGGGCCGGGGCCGGGGTCAGTAAAAATGGCCGGGGTTGGCCGGGGCCGGGGCCGGGGCCGGGGCCCCGGTCGGTTCCTATATATATATATATATATATATATATATATATATATATATATATATATATATATATATATATATATATATATATATATATATTATATATATTATATATATATATATATAATAATATATACTGACATAATGTTCAAATGAAACTTAAAAAGATTTGAGTTCTTGATACCATTTCTAAATTTTTCAGAAACTGAAGGCCCCATATATCTAGCAGACACCTCTGGAGGAGAAGTTGCGGCAAACCTTGGATAGCTGGGATGCAGTAAATGTTCACCACAATACCCCTCTCACTAGGAACCTTTTTCCATGTGAATACCAAGAGGTCTGGGTGGACTTGTTTATGAAGTATAATACCCCATTACCCAGCTCAGGGGCCGTGGAGAAGTTGTTTAGTCAAGGCTCTGACATTCTAAGACCAAAGAGGGCAGCCATTACATCCAGCAATTTTTAAAAATTTATTTTCATGAAAGGGAATATCTACTTGTATCTTGTAGTAAATTAATGGTCGTCAGGCAACAGGGGCCTATTGACCATTGCTTCAATCTTCAAAAATGACCCTTTTCAGATTGCAAGAGGAGAGCTACGAGGAGGAAGAGATCATAGATGGCTGAATAAATAATAATAAATTCTTTCTCATTTTTTGTTATATATTTGCATTTATCAAATAAAATTTAAAAATAATTCATCTTTACATCCTAGCGCTAATTTTTTTTTTTTTTTTTTTTTTTTTTTTTTTTTTTTTTTTTTTTTTTTTTTTTTTTTTTGCTTCAAATTTTTTTTTTTTTTTTTTTTTTTTTTTTTTTTTTTTTTTTTTTTTTTTTTTTTTTTTTTTTTTTTTTTTTTTTTTTTTTTTGCTTCAAAATTTGCGCTTTAAAATTTGCGCTTTTGAGTTTGCGCTCTAAATTTTAAAATTTGCGCGCCCACCTCTGATATATATATATATATATATATATATATATATATATATATATATATATATATATATATATATATATATATATATATATATATATATATATATATATATATATATATATATATATATATATATATATATATAGGTGTTGGTAGCAAATTCAGAGGAAAATCTGTAAGATATAGTCAAAATCTTTTGAGTTTTAAAAATATTTTTGTCAATTAGAAGTGAAATCCAGAAGTAAGTACGAAGTCTACGTTTTGAAATTAAGCATCGTTGTAAAATGTTTAACATTCTACAAAAAAGAGACATTAAGCATTTGCTTAAAATTATTATAGGAGTCAAAACAGTCAAATGTAACAGAAAATAAAATTTCTTTTCCCAAATATATTTACAAGTGGCATAGTTGCAATTTTTATTTTGATGTACAGTCGTGAACAAAAGTTCGTTCCTATTAAGCTGGAAATAAATATTTATATAAAATGGAGATCATTTCATAAAAGCTCTATTTTGAATAAAAAGAAAATAAAAACATTGAGCGGGGCTTAATTGAACTGTGATTGGCTGAACCTGAAATGATCTCCATTTTATATAAATATTTATTTCCAGCTTAATAGGAACGAACTTTCGTTCACGACTGTACCTTCCAAAGTCTACACTCCAAAATCAAACCTAGGCATCCAGAGTTAACACACACACACACACACACCAAAAAAAAAAAAAACTAAGATGATCATTCAAGCAATTGCTTAAATTGCCATACTAGACAAATAACGTATTATAGTTGAAGAGGTTGGAAGATGATTTTTTTTTTTTAAAGCAGGAGAGGAACTCTACTACTTTGAGTGGTTGTAAAATTTTTACTATTTGACAAGCACTTGTTTAAATTACCAAAAAAGCCACAAGTAGTTCACAAAATGTACAAAAAGGAAAAGTTCAATTTTAATAATATTTATAAGTCACATAGTTACTTTTATTCCGATGTACCTTGGGGAAAAACGTTTACAATAAAACTAAGATAAAGAATTAAAATTACCAAAGAATTCAGAATAAGATCATGATGTTGAGTGAGAATGGGAAATGATTTTGTTTATATATTTATTTGTCAATTAGGTGCTGGTGTACCTACGGAAGTCTACACTCTGAAATTAAACATAATAGTAATATTTTTACCTATCTACAAGAGAAATACATCAAGCACTTGCTTAAATTACCATAGGAACAACAGCATGGTACCAAAATGTACAGAAAATAAAAATTCATTCTTTTAAAATACGTTACATAGTTGCAAATGATATTTCGGTATAGATACGAAAGTCCATGCTCTGAAATAGTGCCCAGGTGTGCAAATTATAGACCACAAAATAAAGATTATGACTTCGGCCACTTCTGTGACTTATAAATATTTCTTAAAAATGAAGTTTCATTTCCTGTACATTTAATTATCTTGCTATGGTACCTAACATAATATTATCAAGTTCTTAATATATCTCCTCTGTAGAATGATAAAACTTTACAAACGGACTAAATTTCAAACCATACGTTTCCGTAGGAACTTTGGTATATTACTTTCCAGAACTGACATAAAAATCTATTAACAAAATTCATCTTCCATTTTATTTCAACTTCATTTCTTTGATCTGACCTCTACGGAAATTTTCGTAATTGCTTGATTTTTCATCTAAGTTTTCTTGAAAAAGTTGAACGCCTAGGTTTGATTTCAGAGGGTGGACTTCTGAGGAATTATCAGAATACCAGTTGCAACAATGTGTAAATGTTTCTGAAAAATGAAATTTTATTTTCAGTACATTTTGTGCCTTTGTTGTTCCTGGTGCTTGACGGATCTCCTTTGTAAAATAGTAATTTTACAACCAGGCGTAATCTCAAAGTGTATAATTCCATACATACTTTGGTATTTCATCTACAATTTGGTGACAGCAAAATATCTTACAAAATAATCTTTCATTCTATTTCAACCATGATCTCAATCTGCCTCCTAAGGGAAATTTACGCAATTGCTCGAGTTATCATCATCTCAGTTTTATTTAAAAGTTGTACAATCAGGTTTAATTTTAGAGTGTGAATAGGTACATAGGTATAATAACTGCAATTAGGATCCTAATATTTTTTAAAAATTAATTTTTTATTTAAAAGTTGTACAACCATTAGTGTGGATATTTACACCGGTATATTAGTTGCCATTAGGCTACCTATATTTTTTTTTAAAAGAACTCAATTTTATTTAAATGTTGTACAATAGGGTTTGGTTTCAGTATGAATAAGTATATCACATCGGTATATTAGTTGCAATTAGGCTAATTATACTTTTCGAAAATGAACTTTTTATTTTCCATTAATTTCATGACTATGTTGTAACTTTTATGATAATTTACGCATGTGCTTGATATATCTCCTCTCTACAATGGTAAATGTTTTATATTCAGGCTTAATGACAAAAAATAGACTTCTGTAGATACTTAGGCATATAACTTGCAAATATATATATATATATATATATATATATATATATATATATATATATATATATATATATATATATATATATATATATATATATATATATATTATATATATATTTATATATTATTTTTTTTATATTATATATATATATATGTTTTTATATAGTATATATATATATAAAATAGATAGAGTTTCACAGACTCTAGATCTATCCAACAATAAATTGAATAATAATATATATATAAACAATTCAACATATATTTTTTGTCATTCAAACATAGTTAGTCCATCAAATGCAACCCATACTGGTAGGAACATAACAAAGGCCAATTTTCCTAACAGATGAATAAGTCTTAAGTGATGAATACCAGTATCATTCAGCACCTAACAACACAAATAAATAAATAAATACATATATTAATGAATAAATAACAGAAGATGCACCTTCAGATCACTTAGTTACCTTAAAACAGATGTTTGAAAAACATGAAGAAACTAAGAATAATAATAATAATAATAATAATAATAATAATAATAATAATAAATAATAAATTAATGGTATAATAATTATAATTATAATAATAATAATAATAATAATAATGACTAATTACAATACTGGTAGAATAATAATATTAGTTTTTATTTTTTAATGTCTCCTCTGGTGGGCAAAGGCCAGATGGCTACTAATTTCCGCCAGAGTTGTGAAAATACCGGATCTGGTCATAATGGCCAGCAGGTCCCTTTACACAGCGTTTGAAGGTGTGCAAGTCAAAGGGAGTTGGAAAAATAGATAAAGGGTGTATGTTCCAGATTTTACTAGTTGAGTACATTAAAGATTGAGCATATTGGTTAAGTCTGAGGTCAGAGAGTTGGACAGAGAAAGGATGATACTGTGTAGAAAGGCATGTCGCACGGGCCTTTCTCAATGGAAGAGGTATGTGATGGGAATTCTGAAGAGCAGTGTAAGCTGTAATAGCGATAGTATAAAGAGAGTGACGCAACAATTCGACACTTAGAAAGAGACTGCAGAGAGTTAAAGAGAGGGAAGGAGTTGATAAGACATAAAGCCCTAGACTCCACCTTTTCAAAGAGAGCTGTATGAGTAGAAACACCCCAGATGTGTGAAGAACACTCCATACAGTGGCGAACCACACCCCTATAAAGAGCAAGGAACTGGGGTGGCATGAAAAAATTCTGAAGGCACCTCAGAACACTCAACCTCTTAGAAGCTTGCTTAGAAAGATGTAATGTGATCTTTCCAATAAAGATCATAAAAAAAAAAAATATACAAGAATGTTAAGGACAGATAAAGGTTTGAGTTGTATGTGTTCAGAGATGTCATAGCTGCATGGAATGTTATGTCAAGTAAAGAGATGGAGAAATTGAGTTTTTGAAGCATTGAAAACAACCATGTTTTATACTAGAATAAGAACTAATTGCTTTCTTTGTCCAAATCTTTCTTTTCTACATTTCCATTTTAGAAAGATTTTAATGCAATAATAATAATAATAATAATAATAATAATAATAATAATAATAATAATAATAATAATAATAATAATCCCACATCTACTTTATCATTTCTCCAAGCTATTTCCTTGAAGTAATTTAATAATAATAATAATAATAATAATAATAATAATAATAATAATAATAATAATAATAATAATAATAATAATAATGGTTAAACCTTTTTAGAATAAATATGAAGAAGTGAAAAAACACACGTAGAAGCCAAAGCAGAGAGCAATCCTATCACATTGAAAGACAATTCAGTGATTGTAGCTATCCCAACTCCAATCATAATAGGAAGCAAGGAAATGTATACCTGAAATAATAAAAATAATAATAATAATAATAATAATAATAATAATAATATGATAATATATTAACAGAAGAGTAATACTAAAAAAATTTAAATTACATATAAAACAAAAAAAAAATTATTTTTCAGCAAATATGAAATAATAATTAAAAATTTCAAAAATTTATATGTAACAATGAAAATTCAAATAACACCAATATTATTCTAAACAAGGATGTAAAACAATTTCATGCAATGAGAATTCATAAGTTAAATAATAATGATAAAAATCTGGCATTATACTTTAGTTCAACTTATAATAAAATTCCTGGTTATAATTCATTTCAGCACATTTTTAAAGGTAATTTCAATAATACTGATATTTCATTTCTTATAAAATTAATCAAATCATTTAACTGAATAGAGTATTAATACAAATTTTACTCTAAACACTTACTTTCATGGATTGCTTTTCTCCAAGGCATAACCTTGCTAAGAATACAGTGAACAGGGGCATTGTTGCTTTAACTGAAAAAAAAAAAAAAAAAAAAAATATATATATATATATATATATATATATATATATATATATATATATATATATATATATATATATATATATATATATATATATATATATATATATATATATATATATATATATATATATATTACTTTCTTTATTAGCTTATGTAGATCTGCTTTAGACAAAATTGGTGAAAATCCACTACCTTACCTTGCTCAACTTCCAATCTTATATTAAACCATTCTTATCTTATTTAAAATTTATTTAAAATTTCTTACATACTCTTCAGAATTTTCTTTAAATTTATAGTCCACTCTGTAATCCCCACTTAAACTATCTTAAAATCTTTTTCATTTGCCAATAATATTCTTGCATCCTCTCTCCTCTATTCTTAAGGCAACCACAGAAATAACAAATATTGAACTTCTGTTCACTCTGTATCTATGTCACAAATCTATAATTTTTTTTTCAAAAATTCATGTATCTTTGTCTAATGATTCCTCTGTACTTTAACAAAAATTTGTATCTCTTCCTCTTTATATGTTAGGAGTATAATAGTTATAACCCATCTTTTAAATTTTTCCCTCACACCAGCATACACGTCAAATTTTGTACACTACACTACTTCCTTCAGCTTCTCTTCTCCTTAAATCTTTTGAAATTCTTTTTGTTTTCATCTTTTACATTATTCAAAAAGTCACATCACTGCAAGATTATATGCATTACATTCTTAAACATACAACAACTATGCATTGTAAAAAATCAAAATCAAATAGTATGGTAGTTATTTTGAATTTTACATTTTGATATCTGCAGTTTATGGAGAAATAAAGGCAACCTTTTAGTTTTTTTCTTTTTTTAGATCAGAATAAGCATGGAATATTTTTTCACTATAGAAGCTACAAGTAATAATAAATGTAAATGTACTAAAGAAAGCTTAATGAAGCATGCTAGACCATTTTAGTATAACAAAAGAAACAACAACATTAAAATATTGTTTAGTAAAGTAATATCAATATGTTGGTAAAGGTGGAGATTGTTTCGAAACTCAGAAACAATCTCCACCTAAGCCCAATATGTTAAATTCTAAGATGAATTTGTGTCTTAGACATTGGTCTCATTTATTTTTTACATAAATAAGATAAAATATAACCATAGATGAAATAGTCAAAAATGCTTCGAATCAAAACATTTGGCATGAATCCCTCAACAACTTATAAAGTAAATCTAACATAACATTCTTAGTATAAATTATTTTTTTTATTAAAATTTTAATATTTTTCTAAGGCCTATTTGCTGGTAGTTGGGCATACTTTTACTCTTTAAGTTATAGATTTGGTTGTCAAACTAGTGTGTTAGATCTAACAAACTAGTTGACTTAACCTAGCCTAAATTTAAGGGTAAAAGCATGCCTAATGGCTAGCAAAGAGGCCTAACATAGCGAATGCTAGGTCTTATCTATAAATATTCCATAATTAATATTTAAATAAATAAAAAATTTGTTTTCATTACTTCAGTTTACACAATTAACTTTATTTTTTATTATTTTATAGTTTAATAAATTTTTTTAAAAAAATTTTTAACTTTTTTTTTTTTTTTACTCTGAAATAGTTATAAAATTTTTAAAATATCCTCTCCGCTACTGATGCAGCAACCTGGTAGAGCGAGCTAAATGATAATATGCCATAGAAGTCGTACAATATATTACTAAATTCTTGTATTTATAACTTTATTATTAATTTCGTTTTTTATTTTTTAGTGTTTTTAGTGTATAAAATCATTTTCTGTGGCTCAATTTACCCCCCCAAAATTTTTTTATTTCAGATCAATTCATTATCGAATTTCAACATATTAAGAAAAAAAAAAAATGATACTATTTCTGAGATTACATATATAAACTAATATTTTTTACAATGTTAGATTTCTTACCTTTTATTTAAGTTTCTTGGAGTGTCTAATATTGATTTTAGTATTCAGTGAAAAGGGTTCTTTCCTAATTTTTTTTTTCCTTTCACTTTATAAATTAAATATTTTAATATTCCTGGATAAGGGCCACTTTTGTTCAGTGGATCATACTTTGCCCAGGCCATGGTTTAATACATTTACATACATTTCATCTTTATAGTATCAAAAAAAAAAAAAAAAAACTATGTAAATTTAAAAAAAATTAGAAATAATGCAACTATTATTGTTACTGACTTACCTGTGTGTGTATAGGATACTGGTACCTTCCAAAGGCTAACATGAGTTAAAACTACTGCAAAAAATTTTCCTAAAGATAATGGAATTAAAAATTTTTTATAGTAACTCCAACTAATATCAGCTGTTCTCCTTGGCTTAACACCCATACATTTTAAAACAGGACCACTAAATAACGTTATTGATAAAAGCTGGGCAATTGTTACAGTTAAAGGATATGGAAACTCATTAAGTAAAGTTTTTCCAATAACATTATTACAAGAACTCGTAATATACCATATTAAACATAAACTAATTATTAATATCCCCTGCTTGTTTACATTTTCCTCAGCCATGTTGGCACTGAAAGGAAACTGTGATGACGTCACAGTTTCATTCTTAAACATTTAAGACGTGTTCTAAGAAGGATAATTTTGAAACCATAGTTGAAATATTTTAAAGCATTGTAATTATAAAAATTATTAACTTTATGAAAATTGTAAATTGTAAATTCAGAAAAACTCTTTTGATTTTTCCGATTGTACGTTCCTATACATACTTCTATACATACTTCATGAATTTATAAGGTTTCTGTAAGTGAACAAGGAAATAACCTGTCATTGAAAGGTCTAAATCTGAAAATATTTAAATATTGACAAGAAACTGGAACAACGGATAACAAAGTTTTAGTAATATAAGAATCTCAGGAGTAAAGATAAAGTTATCTTCACCTCAATTCTTAATAAAATTCTTTATATTTTTAATCTTAAACTTTTATTTTCCTTTCATTTTTCAATTCTTGTTTCTTTCTTTTCCTTTTTTTTCAATCATCACTCGCCTTATTTATAAGCCTCTATTTGAACATCTTTAAAATTCTCTTTTTCTTCCCTGCAATATATAATTTCCAGGTGTTACAACGACAAATAAGGTTTTAGCTTTCAAAATAAGTTGTTTTCTTTTTTTTCAAGCAGTTTACCAATCTCTTAATTTATTTATTTCACATTTTTCTTCTGTCATTTTATTTCATTGTTTATTTTCTTATCTCCTAAATCCTTTCTTTATGTTCTTTTATTCTCCTCAAGCTACTATTTTACTTTTTCACAATATAATCTGCATGCTTTTTTGTCTGTTCTATATTTTAGGTCTTTATTTCTAATCTTGATTCACTCAACCATTCATTTTTCACTCTTCATTTTATTTTTTATCTAAAGAAAATTGTTTGAAGGTAGGTAAAAAGTAACTGTTATTCATAACACCTGTTGCTGAATTTTGCATAAAATTTGACAGCTTGCTAATACTGCATTTAGTGGTATGCAGTTAAAAATTCGTAAGTTTTTTTTTCAGAAAGTTATCGTTTAAGAAAAACGTTCTTAAACATTATATAGTTTGAAACATTATATTATTATTAGGTATTATTATTATTATTATTATTATTATTATTATTATTATTATTATTATTATTATTATTATCTCATTCCTTGAATTTTAATATTTAAATACGTCTTAGCTTTTGAAATTTTTTGGATCATATAAATTCTTTTATATGAAAATAAATCGATCCATATAGGGAATTAGTTTGAAACTTTTCATACCTCAGTGGGCACTTAGGGTTAGGAGGTTGCTCCTTGAACTGTAATTATTTATCGGTATACAAATTAAAGAAGAAAGAGTTAATGAGCAGGTTGCTTTGGTGGATCCTGAAACCAGCCACTTAAATAGTAGAAATAGGAGCAGGAAAAAGAGCCCAGGAGCCCAGGAGCCCAAAAGCCCTAGAGTCGGAGTTGAAGCAAAAATATTGTGTTGAACTTGAAATTGGAGCTCGAGAAAATTTTTGTTACAATAAAATATGAAAGTTGTTTAATGAGAGTGAAACAATGTGTTCCTTATAAGAATAATTACCATTAAAATTCCGAAAACAA